>CAUYRH010096230.1:0-11009 GCA_963574655.1 Perodicticus potto
GAGATCAGGCTGTCAGCAGGGTCAGGTTCTTGATGAAGGGCCCCTTCCTGGTTACGTGGCCTTTCACTGGGGCAGAGGAGAGGGAGAGGGACCACCTGCGTCACCCTAACCACCTCCCAAAGGTCCAACCTCCAAATACCCTTACGCTGGGGATTAGGATTTCATTTAGTCCCTAGCCGCTTTCTTCAGGGTTATCCAGCCCCCACTCGGTCCTGGTGGCCCACACTCTGCAGCTTTATTCTCCCTCATCTGTTGAGAATACGGGCCCATATTTCTTTTTACAGTCTGGGAGACTGAGGCAGTGACTCGTATTCACCCCTGGTAGGAGTGATACGAATGAATGCAATTAAGGTCTGCAAAATCCTCCATTTTCCTGCTCAGGGCCAGGGGAAAATACTGGGGCCTGAGAGTCAGTCCGGGATTTTACACCTTCCCCTAGCCTTTCCCGGCCCATGCCCTACTCTGCTGAGCCTATCTGCAAAGCACATTGCAATTTATAGTGCACTTTATTTGGAGGAATGTCGTTATCCCCATTCCATCTTCTTTACCCAGTTAATCAAAGAGGAGTCCTGGAATCTGCCACACCAGATCCCCAGATGTACTGTAGTGCTCATTTAAAATGCAGACTCCTGGGCCCAGCCAGCTCTCCAGAGTCAAAATGGAAGGGTGGAGGTTTTCTGTTGTTTTTTTTTTTTTTTAAAATAGGCTCTTCAAGTGACCTTTGGGAACTTCTGAGAACCACTGATCCAAACACTAGTCGATGATTTCCAAATAAGTAAAAAGCTACAGGACTAGGCCGGGGCAGTGGCTCACGCCAGTCATTGCAGACAGGTGGATTGCTTGTGCTCAGGAATTTGAGACCAGCCTGAGCAAGAGCAAGACCCCGCCTCTAAAAAAAAAATTCTAGGGCGGCCCCTGTGGCTCAAAGGAGTAGGACACCGGCCCCATATGCTGGAGGTGACAGGTTCAAACCCAGCCCCGGCCAAAAACTGCAAAAAAAACCAAAACCTTTCTGGGTGTTGTAGTCCCAGCTACTCAGGAGGCTGAGGCAAGAGTTTGAGGTTGCTGTGAGTGATGACACCACGGCCACTCTACCCAGGATGACGGAGGGAGACTCTGTCTCAAAAAAAAAGAGCTGTGATACTTGCTATATGTGCTGTTGTTTTTTTTTTCCCCAGACATGGAGTCTGTTACCCAGGGTAGAGTGCAGTAGTGCAATCATAACTCACTGTAGCTTTGAACTCCTGGACTCAAGAGATCCTCCTCCTCTACCCAAGTAGCTAGGACTACAGGTGCATGCCACCACACCCAGCTAATTAAAAAAATTTCTTTTTGTAGAGAAGGGTTCTCTCGAGGTTGCCCAGGCTGGTCTCAAACTCCTAACCTCAAGCAATCCACTCACCTCAGCCTCCCAAAGTGTTGGAATTACAGGCGTGAACCACCACTGCTGGCCCAGGTGTATTATTTTGTCAATAAATGTGCACTATCCCTTTCTACCCCTAACCTCAGGAGTTAATGCTAATGTCATAATTTAAAAAGAAATGAATACTGGGCACAGTGGCTCACACCTGTAACCCTGGCACTCTGGGAGGCTGAGTCAGGTGGATTGTTTGAGTTCAGGAGTTTGAGACCACCCTTAGCAACAGTGAGACCTCATCTCTAAAAACAGCCAGATGTTGTGGCAGCCACCTGTAATCCCAGCTACTCAGGAGGCTGAGGCAAGAGGATCACTTGGGCCCAAGAGTTGAAGGTTGCTGTGAACTGTAACACCATGGCACTCTACTGAGGACAATAAGATCAGACTGTTGTCTCAAAAAAAAAGAAAAAAGAAATGAATAAAAACAGTCTTTTTTATCATTTCACAAAATGCTTTGAGATGACCAGGGACACTTGATAAGCATTATAGATTCCCACGCCTGGAACGGACCTTAAAGGTCGTAGAATCCAACGCCAACCTGAGGTTTGGATTGTGTATGTGCCAACCCTGCCGCATCATCACCAGCCTCTGTCTGTACACTTCTGAAGACTAGGAACTTGCTGCCCCTCCTGATAGCCATGACTTTAGACTATGCCTTCTGCTGCTGAATCTACTCTGTCTCTTTCTACTTAGTTCTGGGTCCAAAACACATATCTGTTCTCTCTGCCCCAGGAAAGCCCTTCTGAAAACATTGCCCGTCTCCCCTGAGACCTCTCAAGCAGCGGAGGCCCAGAGCCTTTGGCTGTTCCTCCTGGGACCCAGGATTCCAGGCTCCCAGGAACAAGCCTGCCTGCAGAGCTCCACAGGCTGCCTTCATTCACCTGGCACTTGGCTTCCTCTTGTTCCACTTGAACAGCTGCAGAGCTGGACGGCCCACACAGATGCAGCCTGGAGCCCCGGTGGCCAGGACCGCTTTCATTCTGCTGGCTTGTTCTTTGCACCTGTGAACAAGTGTCATGTCACAGTCTCTCCAATATTAAAATAGCTTCCTTCTCTGTCAGCTCCTCTTCTGCCTGGCTCCTCACCCCCAAATCAGACTGCCGCATCTGTCTGCCTTCTCTGCTCTCTCCACCGCAGGAGGTACAGCCAAGTGCTCCCCACCATCTTGGGACACTCCCTCTCTGGGTTTCCCTGAGGGGGTCCTGATTCTCTCTCTCTCTCTCTCTTTTTTTTTTTGTGGAGACCTAGTCTGTCTCTGTCACCCTGGGTAGAGTGCTGTTACATCATAGCTCACAGCAACCTCAAATTCTTGGACTCAAGTGATCCTCTTGCCTCACCCTCCCAGAGTGTTAGGATTATAGGCATGAGTCACCATGCCTGGCCTCTGATTTTTCTCTTTGGCCATTTCTTTTTTTTTTTTGTTTTGAGACAGAGTCTCACTCTGTGGCCCTGGATAGAGTGCCATGGCGTCATTATAGCTCGTAGCAACCTCAAACTCTTGGGCTCAAGCAATCTACCTGCTTCAGCCTCCCAGGAGCTAGGATTACAGGCATGAGGCACTAAGCTGGCCTCCCAAGCACTTTTATGACTATGATAGCTCATCATTTCTTCTTTCTTGACTACTCCCTGGATTTTCCACTGCCTGGGTATTTCTCTCTGCCTCCAGGTTTCAGGAGAGAATCCATTTCCTTGCCTTTTTTAGGATCTAGAGGCCACTGCACTTGGCCCCTTGACCGTGTCACTCCAAATTCTTGCTGCCATTGTCACCTGCTCTGATCGACTCTGAACCCCCTGACTCCCTCTCATAAGGACCCTTGTGATCACAATGGGCCCATCTGGATAATCCAGGATAATCCCTCCTTCCCAAGATCTTTTCTTCTTTTCTTTTCTTTTCTTTCTTTCTCTCTCTCTTTTCCTTTCTTTCTTTTCCTCCCTCCCTCCCTCCTTTCTTTCTCTCTCTCTCTCTCTCTCTCTCTCTCTCTCTTCCTTTTCCTCTCCCTCCTCCCTCCCTTCCTTCCCTTTGGACAGAGTCTTACTTTGTCACCCTTGCCCTGGGTAGAGTGCCTTGGCATCACAGCTCACAGCAACCCCAAACTCCTGGGCTCAAGTAATCCTCTTGCCTCAACCTCCTGAGTAGCTGGAACTACAGGCACTTGCCACAATGCCTGGCTATTTTTGGAGACAAGGTCTTGCTCTTGTTCAGGCTGGTCTCAAACTCCTGAACTCAGGCAATCTACCCGCCTGTGTGCTAGAATTATAGGCGTGAGCCACTGCACCCAGACGCCAAGATCCTTAATTTAATCATGACTACAAAGTCCCATTATGTTACTGTGTGACATAGTCATGGGTTCTGAGGACTATGACCTGGACATCTTGTGTGGCCATTATTCAGCTAACCACAGTGGGTAATGGGTATATGAGAATTTGTTCTATTCTACTTCTGAATTTTTTTTTTTTTTGCAGTTTTTGGCCAGGGCGGGGTTTGAACCCACCACCTCCAGCATATGGGGTGGTGTCCTACTCCTTTGAGCCATAGGCGCCGCCCGTACTTCTGAATTTTTTTGAATAAAAATTATGAAAGAAGAGCCAGGTGCAATGGTTCACGCCTGTGATCCCAGCACTTGGGAGGCCGAGGTGGGTGGATTGCCTGAGCTCACAGGTTGGAGACCAGCCTGAACCAGAGTGAGACTTCGTCTCTAAAAACAGCCAGGCATTGTGGCGGGCACCTGTAGTCCCAGCTACTTGGGAGGCTAAGGCAAGAGAATTGCTTAAGCCCAGGAGTTTGAGGTTGCTGTGAGCTATGATGCCACAGCACTCTACCGAGGGTGACAAAGTGAGACTCTCTCTCAAAAAAAAAAAAAAAAAAAGAAAGAAAGAAAGAAAGAAAGAAAGCCAGCCCTCTTTTAACCCCAAGACTCCAGTTATGCTAGAATTAGGAAATTTTGCTCCCTTATCCAGTAAAACATCTTGAAATTCTTCTGTGGTTCTTTGTCTCCACTTTTGCATCTCCCACTCTCTTTAATCTGTTCTAGTTGGACGTTGAACATTCCTCTCTCCCACCAACCCAACCAAAGGCACCAACTCCAACAGTTAATTATCTGTTCTCATCCAACTTGACCTCTCAGAGGCACTGGACACCACTTGCCATGCACTTTTTCTTTGGAGACAGAGTCGCTGTTGCCCTGGGTAGAGTGCTGTGGCCTCATCATAGCTCACTGTAGCCTCAAACTGCTGAGCTCAAGTGATCCTCCCACCCTGGCCTCCCAGACTGCTAGCGTTATAGGTATGAGCCACTGTGCCTGGCCCAACAAGCACTTCTCATTAAAACACTTTCATTTTTAAGTTTATATTAAATATTCTCTTGGTTTTATCTCCATACTCAACATCTGCTCCTCTCTGCATGGCCCTACATGTGGGAGGGCCACAGGCCCAATCTCTGCCCCTCTACCTTTCCTCCTTTCTGCCCCTGGAAGGTGTCAAGCCATTTCCCCTCTTCTGCACTGTTCTTCCCTTCCTGGAGACCCTCTTCCTCCCAACGTCTGTACCATTAGCTCCTTTTTATCACACTTCTCAGCTCAAGCTTCCTCAGAGAAGCCTTCTCTAACCCCATAAATTAAAAACTAAATTAACTTTCCCCTTCTCCTAATACCTTGTTACCCTGTTCCATTTTCTGTGTCTTATCAGTCTGTGAACTTAGCTTGCTGATTTACTGTTCTTACTTTTCTTTTTTTGGTAGAGAAAGAGTCTCACTTTATCGCCCTCAGTAGAGTGCTGGTGTGTCACAGCTCACAGCAACCTCCACCTCCTGGGCTTAGGTGATTCTACTGCCTCAGCCTCCCTAGTAGCTGGGACCACAGGCGTCCACCTCAACATCCAGCTATTTTTTTGTTGCAGTTCGGCCGGGACTGGGTTTGAACTGGCCATCCTTGGTATATGGGGCCAGCGCCTTACTGACTGAGCCACAGGTGCTGCCTTTTTTTTTTGAGGCAGAGTCTCACTATATCACCCTGGGTAGAGTGCTGTGTCACAGCTCACAGCAACCTCAAACTCTTGGGCTTAAGTGATTCTCTTCCCTCAGCCTCCCAAGTAGCTGGGACTACAGGCACCCGCCACAACACCCATTCATTTTTTGGTTGGAGTTGTCAATGTTGTTTAGCAGGCCCGGGCCAGGCTTGAACTTGCCAGCCTCAGTGTATGTGGCTGGTGCCTTACTCACTGAGCTACAGGCTACTGTTCTTACTTTCTGTCCGTCTCATCCTCTTAGAATGTAAGCTCCATAATGGCAAATACCATTTTTAGGCTTGTTCATTGCTAAATCCCCAGCCTCTGGTATGTGTTAAATGTTCTAGATATCTTTTCATATACATAAATTATGACTCATGTTTTTCTAATGACTACATGGAAAGAGAAATTGGCCTAATATGAGATTCTTATGTAATGCTAACACACTGAAAGATTCTGATTCAGTAAATATGGGTGAGGTCCAAGATTTTGCATTTTAACAAATTTTCCAGAAGATTCTGGGGCTCTGTGGAAGACTCCATAGACCACACTTTTGAGAAGCACCGAGTCATTAATTTTTGCAAGAATTATATAGGCAGGCAACATAGTTTTAAAGAGGGATTAGCAGAATTGAGAGACTTGTTCAAAGTTCATAATGAGTCAGCAAGTGAATTCTAAGAAGACAGAAACAAGAAATTCTAATTTTAAAAAATAGCTTATTCTCACATGTAGATTAAACACTCACAAAAATTACCCCATTTATATTATGCTGATCATAAATTCTTAATCTTTGTCTCAATCATTAAAGCCCAGACTTTCATAACTCCCTTTGAAAGATCAGAATGAGTTGCTCAGATCAAAACAAGAAATATTTGTTTAAAAGAATCTCCAGCAGAGAAAAATGAGATCCCTGAAAGAAAGGATTAACGGAAATGAAATCTTAGCTTTAAAGGCACACTGTGTTTATAAAAGAGAAGTAATCAGAAGTGGCTCTGAAGGGGTAAATGTGGCAGGAAGATTTGCCTTCCAAACTGATCAGAACGGGTAGGTATTTGAAGAGTCATTTTATTATTTTATTTTATTTTATTTTTTGAGACAGAGCCTCAAGCTGTCACCCTGGATAGAGTGCCGTGGCATCACAGCTCACAGCAACCTCCAATTCCTGGGCTCAAGCGAGTCTCCTGCCTCTGCCTCCCGAGTAGCTGGGACTACAGGCGCCCGCCACAACGCCCGGCCATTTTCTGGTTGCAGCCATCATTGTTGTTTGGTGGGCCCGGGCTGGATTCGAACCCGCCAGCTCAGGTGTATGTGGCTGGCGCCTTAGCCCGTTGAGCCACAGGTGCCGAGCCTGAAGAGTCATTTTAGATGCCATTCTGACATTCACCTGGACAACAGTGGAGTGGTGGTGGGTTGTGTATATGTGTGTACGTGTGTGTGTGTTGGGGTGATCAAATTAGACTTGGGATTGAATAACAGTATATGCCAAGTTTAATAAGTACAGGTGGCTGTTGATATGTGCTTGGAATTTGACAATGCTACTGTCCATTCAAATGACACATTAAAACTCTACTTTTTTTTTTTTTTTTTTGAGACAGAATCTCACTCTGTCCCCTTGGCTAGTGGGTATGGTGTTATCAAAGCTCACAGCAACCTCCAACTCCTGGGTTCAAGTGATCCTCCTGCCTCAGCCTCCCAAGAAGCTGGGGTTAGAGGGGTATGCCACAACACCCAGCTGATTTTTTCTATTTTCTGTAGAGATGGGGTCTCACTCTAGCTCAGGTTGGTTTTACACTTCAGGCCTCAAGCAAATTTTCTGTTTTGGCCTCCCAGAGTGCTAGGATTACAGGTGTGAGCCACCACACTCAGCCATCAATTTAACTTTTGCAAAGAAAAACAATCTGCCCTGTATTTGCTTTTATCTTTTCATAAATTCCAGAAATTGGAGCCTTTGATGTGATCCTGGCTAACAGAACCCTTTACAAAGGTAGCCCTTTGCTTAGCTCTAAAAAAAAAAAAAAAAAAAAAAAAGCATGTCATAGCTAAGATCTACCTGGATTAAAGTCTTGGTTAAATTCCAGGACACTTCCAAATATCAAGCCAATGTTCTCAATTTCTTGAGGCATTTTCTCTCTTACCTGTAAGTCTTGGTTTTAGCTCACCTTTTAAAGGTGGGTATTGTCTAGAGCAACATTGTCCAATAGAAACATAATCCAAAGCCCAAATGTACGATGTGTATGTGATTTTAAATTTTCTAATAGGTATATTAGAAAAATAAAAACAATGGAATTATTTAATTGCTTTTTTAACATGTAATCAATACTTTCACACTTTAGGGTACCATGTCTGAGATCTGCTATCCAGCTTGTGCTTTACAGTACATCTCAGTGTTCAATAGCCTCGTTTAGCTAGGGCCACTCTATTGGACAGTAAAGGTGTAGAGCCTGTAATGGTTCACAAATCAGAAGCATTGGGATCATCCAGAAACTTGCTAGAAATGCTGACTCTTAAGCCCCATTCCAGACCTAGTAAATCAGAATCTGCATTTTAACAAGATCCCCAGATGATGTGCATGCACAGCAAATGACTTGAGAAGCATTGCTCTAAGGCAGAGGTCAGCAAACTGTGGTCAGTTAGCCACCTGTTTTTGTAAATAAAACTTTATTTGGATACAGCCACACTCATTCGTGTATCATGCATGGCTGCTTTTGTGCTACAAGGGCAGAGCTGAGGAGGTGCAACACAAACCTTATGGCCTACAAAGCCTAAAATATTTACTAGCCAGCCCTTTACAAAAAAGGTTTGTCTAGAAAGAGACTCTACCTCTTTTTCAGGCAAATCACTGGTCTCAGTTAGCTGTACAACTATTGTGGAGATGCCAGTGGTTTACTCAATAGTTGCAATTTTAATACGGTAACAATCATTTTAAAAGGCCATGTAACATCTCTCTTTGAAGAAGGATGGAAAGGTATATAAATTCTGGCTCTGTCACTTATCATCTCTGCGAACAAGTCACTTAACTCAGGCTAAGAGTTTTTTTCGTAACTCTAATAACTATCTCCCATGGTGGTTGTAACAACAGGGCATAGCAAGTAGCAGGCCATCAGTAAACGGTAACTGTATTCATAGATATTTTCTGTTGGCTAGGCCAAACTGTAGTACAGGCAAACTGCTTTCATGGTGCTTTGCTTTTTTGCACCTTGTATACTGTGTGTTTCTTACAAATTTAAGGTTTGAGGCAACCCTGTGGCCAGCATGTCTATCTGTGCCATTTTTCCAACACAATGTACTGTGTACCCAGTATCTCTGGTTTACACTTGGTAATCCTTATAATATTCCAAACTTTTTCATATTATCATAGCTATTATGGTGATCCATGATCACTGACCTTTTATGTTACTATTGCTATTGTTTTGGGACACCAAGAAACTTGTCCATGTAAAACAGAGAACTAAATTGATAAATGGAGTATGTGTTCTCACTGCTCTACCCACTGGCCATTCTCCCATCTCTCTCCCTTTCCTTGGGTCTCCTTATTCCTTCAGATACAACAATATTGAAATTAGGCCAATTAATCACCTTACAATGGGGGCAGTGCCTGTGGCTCAGCGGGTAGGGCACCAGCCCCATGTACCGAAGCTGGTGGGTTCGAACCTGGCCCCGTCCAAACTGTAAAAAAAAAATAGCCGGACATTGTGGCGGGTGCCTGTAGTCCCAGATACTCAGGACGCTGAGGCAAGAGAATCGCCTAAGCCCAGGAGTTGGAGATTGCTGTGAGCTATGGTGCCACAGCACTCTACCCAGGGCCACAAAATGAGACTCTGTCTCAAAAAAAAAAAAGAAATAACCTTACAATGGTGATCACTCAAGTTAAAGGAAGAGTCACATGTCTCTCATTTTAAATCAAAAGCTAGAAATGGAGATCGGAGCTGCAGCAGAGAGAGTTTGGCGCCATGTCTCACACCATGTTGCTGGTACAGCCTACTAAGAGGCCAGACGGCAGAACGTACGCTGACTGTGAATCTGTGAATGAGTGCATGGAAGGCGTTTGTAAAATGTATGAAGAACATCTGAAGAGAATGAATCCAAACAGTCCCTCTATCACATACGATATCAGTCAGTTGTTTGATTTTATCGACGACCCGGCAGACCTCAGCTGTCTGGTTTACCGAGCTGATCCCCAGACATACCAGCCTTATAACAGACTGGATTAAAGAGAAGATCTACGTGCTCCTTTGTTGGCAGGCCCAACAGGCTGGGAAATAATTAAGTTGGAAACAACAGGGGGATGGGGGTGGGCTTGGAACACAGGTGTGTACAGCGTGCTGTAGTGAAAGTTTTGTATTATAGTATTCCTATAATACTATAGGAATTTGTTACACTCTAGCCAAGATTGAAGATAGTAGATGAAATGGGAGGCTCTTATTCAATCTGAAACCCCTATTGCCCCTACCCTTTTTTTCTGTTTTGTTTTTTTTTTTTTTTTACTTAAACATTTTTATAATGATTTAGATGCAAGTTGTTCTTTGTCAGCTGATATTGGTTCCAATCCTTCACACTGTTCATACCTGCTTTATAACATTCACTGTACTAACCTGTCTTCAGGATGGGGTGAGGGGTGGTTAACAGTTATGTTCTCGAGATAAAGTCTTAGTGAAAAATAAATGTTGTTTAGTTATATAAAAAAAAAAAAAAGCTAGAAATGATTAAGTTTAGTGAGGAAAGCTCAGACAGGTGACCAGCTAGGCCTCTTGCACCAGTTATCCAAATTGTGAATGCAAAGGAAACGTTCTTGAAAGAAATTAAAAGCACTATTTCAAAGAACACACAATGATAAGAAAGCAAAGCAGTCTTACTGCTGATATGGAGAAAGTGTTAGTGATCTGGACAGAAGAACAAACCAGCCACAACGTCCCGGTAAGCCAAAGCCTAATTCCGAGTAAGGCCCTCACACTCTTTAATTCTATGAAGGCTGAAAGAGCAGAAGAGCCACGGAAGAAAAGTTTGAAGCTAGCAGGGGTTGTTCCATGACATTTAAGGATGGAAGTTGTCTTCATATATACAAGTAGAAAGTGAAGGCCCAGAGTCAGGCCTGTGCACTAGCCTGAGTGGCGGTGGCAGGGACACTGTGGCACCTATGGTAGTGACCCATAGGGAGAATGGGTCAATGCTGGCTGCTGGGACAGGGTGACCGCATGAGCAGTATGTGGATTTTCACAAGTTTGTATCATGTGTGAGTATAAGCTAGTTGTTCTTGGCTCAGGAAGTGCTGGAAAGTCTGCTCTGGTTATACAATTTGTTCAAGGAATTTTTGTTGAAAAATATAAGCCTATTTGCTCGGCACCTGTGGCTCAACGGTCTAAGGCGCCAGCCATGTACACCTGAGCTGGTGGGTTCGAATCCAGCCCGGGCCCACCAAACAACAATGACCCCTGCAACCAAAAAATGGCCAGGCATTGTGGCGGGTGCCTGTAGTCCCAGCTACTTGGGAGGCGGAGGCAAGAGACTCGCTTGAGCCCAGGAGTTGGAGGTTGCTGTGAGCTGTGATGCCACGGCACTCTATCCAGGGTGACAGCTTGAGGCTCTGTCTCAA
>CAUYRH010096235.1:0-29803 GCA_963574655.1 Perodicticus potto
GGCTGTCCAGACACCCCCTGTATAGTTATGGATTTGGGAGATAAAAGACCAGGATTGGAGAGAAGTACAGAAAAAGTTGCTCCAGTGTCCAAAAGAAATTTTCTCTCCTGGCACTCCACCATAAGGCAAACCTGGGGCTCTTGAGGGGTGATGACACAAGCTGGAGCCATGAGAATTTGCCCCAGGCACTCTCAGTCCAGTTTGGGCTCCGATGGGGTCCATGTTCCAGGAGGCCTTCGCCTCTGGGGACAGGCCACCCTCCAGTGGTCACCCTTGCATTCTGGACAGGGGCTAGGTGGCTTGCCCAGCCAGTGGTATTGCTGGGGGCAGTCTTCTCTGGAGTGGCCAGTCTGACCACATTGGAATCACTTGTTTTTCGCTCCTCTGGTTTCCCTCTGCCCCTGAAGGTTGCTCGTTTGTCAGAGAGCCATTACTAGAGCTGTCATTCTTTTCTAGAATGAACAAATCATTAACCTGGGCCATTGCAATGAATGAGCCAGCACTATAATCAATAAACGGTATTTGTTCTTTCCTGCCAAGTACTTGGGAGATCAGAACCATCTGGACAGTATTTGCAAAGGACTCTTGAAAGAAGGAGAGGTCACTTCCTGCTGGCCTACCACAGAGGTGGTCTCTCGGCAATCTGCCCCCTGGTCATGCAGATTCCCACTGCAGGCAGCTGAGGACTTCCAGGAAATGTTCGGCAATGCCCCCTTAGAGGGGACCTGGGGACCAACAAAGAGCATTCTCATTATTCCTAAAAACTCCCTTGAAATGCTGTTTTCTATAAGAACTCGGCCCCTATGTCTTTCTGCTCTGTTTCTCAGCTGTCAGGACAGACTTTTCTCTGCCCTCCTGCTGCTGGCTCCTCTTAACACCACGCAGGGATTAGAGAGCAGGGCACAGCCTCCCCTACACTAATCCTCTCTCTTAATCCCTCCTAGCTAAGACCCGTGTTGCAGAATTTGAACAGAACTTTACTGAAAGCTAAGTCAACTTGGAAAGAAAGTAGAGCACAGAATAACTGACCACTGGCACTTACAGTGGTTACACAGGCCCCTCTACAGGGCCCTGACACCCCCATGCCAGCCTCCTTGTGCGGTGGCAGCCAGCTCCCTCCCCATTCTTCCCCATCTGCCACACCATCCCGACCTTGTCCACAACACCCGAACCAGGGAGCATTTTAATACTTTCATTATTTAAAAATCCATCTTTACCTGGCACAGAGAAAGGCAGGAGTTTCTCTCCCTTTAGTTTCTAGCCTGTCTTCCAGGCCTCTGTCTCTGCTGCAGAAGTGGCCTCATCTCAGGGTGATTGCACAGGAGTATCTCCTTCATTCAAGAGACCCACTTCCCATCCTGATGGTGCAGGGCTCATTATGAAAGTTTAGCAACAGATTGAGTTAAGGTCCATTATTTCACTTTCAAGAAACACAGTTAGCAGCATCCTTTCTGATTGACCTGTGCAAGCTTCAACTTGCTTGGCTTATCAGTGTTCCTGGGAAGGTTCCTCTGGTTTCTGTTCATGCAGATTTTAATGCTTCTTGATTTTTGCATGTTTGTTTCACCAGTCTGGATGTGCTTTGCTGAAAATTTTTGTGTGAAATGAAAAGACACTTTGCCTTAGCTGTGTGTGTCCTCTGTGGCATGCATGGTGTGGGTGGCACCTTGTATAATATCAGGAGAAGTCATGTGCTTATTGTTCGTATGTGTACGTGTATGTATGAGTGTGCGTGTGTGTGAGCATGTACATGTGTTTGTGTGTGGTGGTGAATGAGTCCTCAGTGAACTCTTGGTAGGTCTAGACTGTGAGGTCATCTTTGCTTCTTGTTATGCTAAAAGCCAACTGGACACCTTTTTTAGAAGTAGGTACCACCTTTCATTGACTATAATAGTTGTCGTCAGTTTACTTTTACTCAATAAACTGAACATATTGCTTATAAGATGGAAAATAGTTTAAAAGGACACTTCCAATGACCTCATTCATTTATTTAGCAAGTATTAAAATGAAGGCTCAGCGCCTATAGCTCAGTGAGTAGGGTGCTGGCCACATACACCGAGGCTGACAGGTTCGAGGCCCGGCCTGGGCCTGCTAAGCATAAATGACAACTACAAACAAAAAAAATAACCAGGTATTGTGGCAGGTGCCTGTAGTCCCAGCTACTCAAGAGGCTGAGGCAAGAGAGTCACTTAAGCCCAAGAGTTTGAGGTTGCTGTGAGCTGTGATGCCACTGCACTCTACAGAGGGCCATATAGTGAGACTCTATCTCCAAAAATAAATAAATAAATTAATTAATTAATTAATTAATTAAAGACCTCATAAAGTCTTTTAAATTTTTAAACATCAGAATGTGGTAGGTACAAAAAACACAGACTCTTTTCCCCAAGAATTGAGTTTAGTAGGAAGCCAGATGTGCAAAGATATTAAATAGATATGTCTCTTTTCAGAGCTCAGGCTTGTTTTAGTTTTGTTTTCCCCAGGACAGTTCTTGAGACAGGGATTTCTTTTCGCTCTGTCTTTTCAAGGTGAGGAGAGTGAGTGTCAGGAAGCGCCATGAGCAAGTGGGGAAGCAAGACAGGGAAGGGAGGAGGCGCACCCAGGAGGCCACAGTGCCAGGTTACTGCTGTGGGGGGGAAGGGAGGAGGCGCACCCAGGAGGCCACAGTGCCAGGTTACTGCCGTGGGGGGGAAGGGAGGAGGCGCACCCAGGAGGCCACAGTGACATGTTACTGCCATGGGGCGCCAGAGCTCCGTCCCCCTGGGACCTTCTGAGACACTGTGATCACACACGCAGAACTGTCTCCTCGAGGGACAAGGATGGGCAGCGTTGGCTCCTGGGGTATGTTATCTGGGCTGCCTGCTGGCTGAACATGCTCCCGGGGTTCCTTCCAGAAAGAGAGCTGCCGAAATTTGGTGCATGCCTAAGCTGTCTGCATGTGACCTCTGGGTTGACCAGGTGCAGTGACCGCTTCCACTCAGGGCACAGAGCCGCAGCTCATCACCTTTAATGTGCACCTTAAATGTCCAGGAGGCCCAGTCTGTCTATCACAAATCAGACCATTCTTTCCTTCCTGGGATTTTTCCAGTAGTGTTTGCACTGTCTTGGTCTCTAAGCCTAATTTGATCGTCTTCTATTGACAGAAATCCAGGAAACCTGCTCTGTCAGCCAACTGTCCTCTTATTTATTTAATTTATTTAATTTATTTAACTGTTTTTGGTAATTACTGACATCAGGCATCAGGTGCCATGCCAGGCCATGGCTAGAAGCTGTGCAGCAACATGGCACAGAAGTCCAGTCACCTGGTGGCTCAGAGTGATAGACACCCACTGAAGAAGAGAGTTTGGGTGACCTGGGGCTATTGACACATAAGCAGCCCTGTCTTAAAGGTGAAAGTCTTTATCTTCAATCGTTTTGTTCATCTAAAGTCATTCCATGCCTTCTCAGAATTGGGCTCCCAAAGTTCCCAGATGTTTTAGGACTTACGCACAGACATTTCCTCAGGCATTCTTATGATTCATGGCAGATAGATGGCTCTGAGGGGTTTCTAGTCATGGCTACGTGCGACATCTAGAATGAGCCCTTTTCCTCCCACCTCTGTCTCCCAGCCCTTGAAGTCAGATATGGTCCTTGGCTTCCACTCACTAGCCTTCTTTTCCTGCCTGGGTGAATGGCACCACTTTGAAGGTAAACCAGCATCTTCTGTATCTCACGGAGATGCACTAAAAAGCGGTGTGCTCAGGTCAACTCCACAGACCCTCTGAGACAAATTCTTGCTGTTACTTCTGCATGGAATGCTTTTCCCTTTACCCAATAAAGTACCAAGACTACGAAAGAGTCCAGAAGTTGAGTGGAGTGGAAATGTGGTCTTAAACAAGGACAGAGACGTATGTGCTGAAGACCCCTTAGAGACTAAATGAAGAGAAAGTTGGAAAGAAGTCTGGAGAAGAGGGTGGAAGGAAAGGGAAAGAAAACAAGGAAAACGTGTATCTTTTTCAAATATTTATTATAATGAGACAAACAGGTCTCAAATCACCTTAATGACCATAATGGAAATGCATAAACCAGTGCAAAGTCTTATAGCTACAGGGGCCTGTGTGGGGAAGAGCAGTGACCACATGTGTGGGGAAGGGCATGGGAGGTGTGTTACCATTGCTGCCTGGGCAGACTAGTTGTATCATGTTGGGAGGTAAAATCTGGATAACAAAATCTTTAAGATTTCTGTTACAGTGATTTCCGTATATTGCATATATTGCCAATTCACAACATTTTTTTTAAAAGTGTACACAGAATTTGTATACCAATTTCCCCCTTCTCCTTGAAATAAGATACTGTTCTTTCCTTTCTTTCTTCTGTTGAGGTAACTGGGAAAGCTGCTGGTATACAGCACACAAAATAACAGCCACGAGGAAAGGCCTGAGCCAGAAACTCTCAAAGGTGCTGCTAGTGTCAACTGCAACGTCCCTGCCTTATTTGGCACCCTGGAGTGAATCTCTTCAATATGTCAGTCAAGGTGCATGTACCATTCAATGTAGTGCCACTAGACACTAACTATTAAATGGCTCTGCAAGAACTTTTGCAATCTTTTGACTAGTCAACTCCTTGGCACATTTTGGTGAGTCTTCATTTTCTCTGTCTTGGAAGTGGTAAGTTTCTCTTTTTCGGGGAAATGCTATTCAAAACTCAAGCCTAAAGAGAAAGTTGGACCATTTTATTACTCATGGCATTATATTAACTCTTCCTTCCCGTGAGAATGGAGAAGATGAACTATTCCATCACAGGTCCTGGATTCAAGGGTTATAGCATTAATTTCCTTGCCAGACCACATTGGTTGTCTTCTTTAACCTACCCACATCAATTCACCCACACAAATCCTTCTTGAGTACCTGTTATACGTCAGACACTGAGGGTATAAACGAGGTTTTATTAGTCTTTGTATCCACAGGGCCTAAGAGCATCAGGGAAAACCAAGAACAATACAGACATCAAAATGTGTATTTTTCAAAAAGATCAGGGTATGTGGAGGGGGCATATTATATTACAAATGTAACTGGCCTGATTTTCAGAGAGTCCTTTGTGGCAAATGCATATGAGATGATCATGTTATCATGTCATCTTTATGTAAAGAGCAATTTTTCTTTAAAAATGTTGCTTATGGGGAGACTTCCCACTTGGGTCTTCCCCTTTTTGCAGAAGCTCTGTGCTTTTTATTCTTTTTGTAATCCTTTCTGTCTAATAAAATCCTATCTTACCATTGATCTGTAGCCCACAGGTTCTTTCTTTGAATCCCCGAGACCAAGGATCTACTGAAGAAATAAATTCCAGTAACATATTTTGGGCCATCATCCGGGATTGAAGATCTGTGGCAAGTAGGATTGAAGATCTATGATCACCAACACTCCCCATCATGTCAGATACAGTCATGGACACCAGCTTCCCCGAGATCACCATCACTCAAAGGAGACAAAGGAAGTTGTGGTGGAGGCAGAGAATGGAAGAGATACCCCTGATGATGAGAAGATCAATGAAGAAAGTGAGAAGCAAAAGGCTGTCAATGAAGTAGAAGAAGAAGGTGATAAGGGAAGAAGAGATGGTGATGAGGACAAAGAAGCGGAGGCCACGTGGGCGAACGGGCAGCTGAAGACGAGGAGCAGGAGGATGTTGACACCAAGAAGCAGAAAACCAGTAAGGATGAATAGACAGCAAAAAAGAAAAAGTTAAAACAGAAAAAAGCCACCCTGACCTCCTCACCCTCCACTTCCCCTCTCAGAATCTAACTGTGATCAGCTTGGCTGCCCACCATGGACAGTGCCCTTCGCAGATGATATGTGCTCACCACCACGCAGCTAAAACCACTGAATTTGCAAGAGGGGAGGTAAAAAGAACCAAAACGGCCAAGGCCCTGTGTTTTACTTAAAAGTACTGTAAAAGAGATTTATTTTGCATTCTTAATTTACATTTTATATTCATATACCTATTGTTAGGGGTCAGCCAGTTTTATGACCTCATGACCAAACCAGCCTTTAGGGCAGTGTCTGTCTGTCCTCTGCTTTTACTTATGGTGTGACCAGGATCATTATAATCTCAAAGGAGGAAAAAAATATTTAAAAGGCAGAAACAACAAGAAAACAATCTTATTCAGAGCATCTTAGTAATTTTTCGTGGCTGTTCCTAGCCGTATGTGTACTGTAAATAGTTGGTTCATAAGAGACACTTAAAAAGTCCAAAGATGAAAGGTTTCTTTTCTCTCTTTTTTTTAATCTATGAAGTTGCTGGTGGTTTTTGTTTGTTTGTTCATTTGTTTGGCCTAAACTAGAAATAAATAAATAAAAAGCTTGCTCAGCTTGCAAGGATGAAGGAAACTGGGATGCACTGTATATGCTCCTCTTCCATGTCACTTCAGTTGGTCTAGAATCCAAAGAGTGCACACAACTTCTCCAGACATTTGTAGACCACAGACTACTTTTGTAACCGTATTGCGAAAGAGCCTCTGGGTGCCTGCTTCTACCTTGTTCACAAACAAATTCGGATGCCTGCTAATTGATAAAAATAGCTCCAAGACTAATTTCTCTTTTAAATAGAAAAAACTCCATCTATATATTTATAAAAATTATTACACTGATTTGGTTGAACTCTAGTTGGAGAGCCCCAAAGCTAGATAGATATATGATATGAGTTTTACAAAAAATCTGTTGGTAGATTAAATATTGTCATTGAGGTGGAGTTTATCATCAGCCCGCACGAGCCTACTTCAGAGACCTTCAGGAGAATTGTACATACTTAGTGCAAATCATTCTTCTGTCAGAATGCTTTGAGCTGGAAGGAGCTAAATCTTCAGGTCCACGACTGCAGTACTGTATTCTTGCCCTATAAGGGACCTCCAAAGCTTGTTCTATCCTGTTTCATCCCTGTTTATTTCAGGTCCTTTCACAAGTCTCACGCTGTTTTTCAGGTCTCCATCATCACCTGGACTTTTTAACATACTGGTTGGCACATTTCCTAGTTTCTCTCCCCCTCAAAGGTCTTCCTCTGTACCCAGTTGACCTTTCCACTCACACACTATCCCACCTTCGGAGCCATGCTGTTCATCTGACCTCAACATCTCAGTTCCTTGACTGTCTCAACTACAAACTCCTTTCATGTTTCTAGCTGAAAAGTTTCTCCACTAGAAGATTTGGTAAATTAAAACTCTGTTTTAAATATCACACCCTTTTTGGTGACTCCCAACTCCACCCCAGGCTCACTCGTGTATTTGCTGTCATTGCTGTAACTCATCATGACTTCATTTCAGTGATCCCGAGACTTTCCTCCTACAAATGCCTTCACTTTTCTATTTATCTTTTTTTTAGAGACAGAGTCTCACTTTATTGCCCTTGGTAGAGTGCCGTGGCGTCACAGCTCACAGCAACCTCAAACTCCTGGGCTACTGCCACAACGCCCAGCTATGTTTTTGTTGCAATTTGGCCAGGCCCGGGTTTGAACCCGCCACCCTCGGTATATGGGGTCAGCACCCTACCCACTGAGGGTGCCAATCTTCTTCCCTTTTATTATAATAAATAAAGATAAATCTCTCCTATTTCCACTAGATCTTATTTTCTCTCTTTTCTGCACATTCCTTCTCTCCTTCTATACAACATAATTTTTTGAACTTTAGAGCTAAAAAGTATGATAACAGAAAAGAAAACTTCTCTGAGCAGACTTAATGGAATAACACAGTGATGATGTCAGAATAGAGAGTAAAACTGAAGACAGATTAATAAAAAGCATTTAATCTGGAGAACACAGAATAAAATTGAAAAAATTAACTGATCCTTGGGGACCTATAGAAAGTATCAAAAGGTTTAATATAGGCATAATTGAAGTCTAAGGCAAAGAGAGTATGTAGCAGAAAAAAATTTCAAGAAGTAATGGTCTAAATCTTCCAAATTTGATGTAAAATTGAGTTGCTTGAATGTCAACTTAGACATTCAAGCAACTCAGTAATGTCCAATCAGAAACAAGCACACAGAAAGCCACCCCTGGGCACATTGTGGTCAAAATGTGGCCTTCCAAAGATCAAGGGATAATTTTGAAAGCAGTCAGAGAAAAGGGTCACATTATGTGCAGAATAATGATATGGATGACGACTGGATAGTCTATCAAAACCAACAGAGACCAAAAGACAGTGATTGGAAAGTGCTGAGGAAAAGAGAGAAAAACCAAACATTTCCACCTAGTATTCTGTATCGAGTGATTATGTTATTTTAAATATGGGTGAAATAGAGACATATTCATATAAAATAAAAATTATAGACCCTGTAATCCTAGCATTCTGTGAGGCCAAGGTGGGTGGATTTCTTGAGCTCACAAGTTCAAGATCAGCCTGAGCAAAAAACAAAACCCTGTCTCTACTAGAAATAGAAAAACTGAGGCAAGAGGATCACTTGAGCCCAAGAGTTGGAGGTTGCTGTGGGCTATGATGATGCTATGGCACTCTACCCAGGGTGACAGCTTGAGACTCTGTCTCAAAAAAATAAAGAAAAGAAAATAAATAAAATAAAAATTATGGAATTTGTAGTTAGCAGAACTGTCCCATTAGAAAAGCTAACATCTTCAGGTTGAGAAAAATGAAACCATATAGAAACATATCTATGCAAAGAAGTAAGATATGGAAAATGTGTAAATATGCACAGTAAAATAATATAGTTTTCCCTTATAACTTTCTTAGACGATATCTGGCTATTTAAAAACAAAAATGACAACATGTTAAGGTGGCATTTATAATGAATGCATAGGTAAAAGATAAGGCAATAACGACACACAGCATAAGAGGGAAGAGAAATAGAATCACACTGTTGTAGAGGTTTACATTTATGAGTGGTAACAGGAAGTGTGCAGTGGGGAGTGTGAAGCAGGAAATCCAATGTTAGAAGTGTGAACTGGCAGAGGTGAAGTGTGAAGTGATAGAATCTAAACTCTAATGTGCAGTAGGGTTGAAAGATCTTCTAAATTCTCTCCTAGATAGTTGAAACTATTTCCAAAGCTTTCAAAGTCATCTCTATGTCACTGTGCTTCTAAATACACACTTTTAAGGTGAATTAATGAATATATTTGAGCCCAGACTAATGTCATCGTCTCTCCCCGGCCATTGCATTTTCCCTCTTTGTGATCCCCCTCTCTAGCCTATTAGAGAATGACGTCTTCCTAAAATAAACACCTCTGACATTTTCTCTAAAAACAAGACAAGACAGAACAAAATAGAACAAAGTTACATGGAAACAAAACCAAAATACAGTAGTGGGAAAAGGTGGATGATGATCCTCTTAGGTCCTCCTCAGATTTTTATTTGTTCAGGATTTATGAATTTGTAATTATTTCCATGATTGCACAAAAGCTTATAACCATTGAATCCAATTAACTGCTGAGACTATTTGGTATATCAAATAATTTTTTTTTTTAAAGTTTAATCATAAGAAACTTTTTAAAATTTTACTTTTATAGAACCTGGCATTTAGGTTTTCCCTTTGTGTTTCCAAGATAATAAATGTAGTAATGGTTTATTCACTCAATAAGTACTCTCTGAATGTTCACTACATTCCCAGCAAGGCTCTGGTACTGAGCATACCACAATGAATGAGTCAAAGTCTTTGCTTTATGGAATTCATCTGCCAGTACAGGGAGGCAGTAAGCGGGCAGACAATCCGGGATGAGATACTGCTAGGAAGAAAAAGGAAGCAACAGAAGGGAAGAAAGAGGAGTGGAGTGTGCGGGGATGACCTGGGGGAACTTTTTTTTTTTTTTAAGGGTTTTGCCTACAATGGGCAGAGTCACCTAGGGAATGAGCACCAGCTTTTTTTTTTTTTTTTTTTAATTAAGTCATAGCTGTGTACATTAATGCAATCTTGGGGTATAATGTGCTGGTTTCATATACAATCTGAAATACTTCCATCAAACTGTTTAACATAGCCTTCATGGCATTTTCTTAGTAATTGTGTGTATAAGACCTTTATATTCTGCATTTAGTAAGTTTCATCTGTACCCTTCTAAGATGCACTGTAGGTATGGTCCCACCAATTACCCTCCCTCTGCCCATACTCCCCTCTCCCCACTCCTCCCTTATCCCTTTCCCCATATCCTTGTGCTATAATTGGGTTATAGCCTTCATATGAAAGCTATAGATTAGTTTCATGGTAGGGCTGAGTACATTGGATACTTTTTCTTCCATTCTTGAGATACTTTGCTAAGAAGAATATGTTTCAACTCTATCCATGTAAACATGAAAGGGGTAAAGTCTCCATCTTTTTTTAAGACTGCATAATATTCCATGGTGTACATATACAACAATTTATTAATCCATTCATGGGTCAATGGGCACTTGGGCTTCTTTCATGACTTAGCAATTATGAATTGGGCTGCAATAAACATTCTGGTACAAATATCTTTATTATAATGTGATTTTTGGTCTTCTGGATATATTATAGGATCGAATGGTGGGTCTATTTTTAGATCTCTAAGTATTCTCCAAACACATCTTTCCAAAAGGAACACATTAGTTTACATTCCCACCAGCAGTGTAGAAGTGTTCCCTTTTCTCCACATCCACACCAACATCTTTGGTTTTGGGATTTTGTGATGTGGGCTAATCTTACTACAGTTAGATGATATCTCAAAGTAGTTTTGATTTGCATTTCTCTGATGATTAAGGACGACGAGCATTTTTTCACGTGTCTGTAGGCTGTGCACCTGTCTTCTTCAGAGAAGTTTCTCTTCAAGTCCTTTGCCAACCCTGAGACCAGGGGAACTGTCTTTGAGGAGAGATGGGGTCAGCAAAGACCTCTCTGAGGAGGTGACATTTGATCAGAGGCCTTTAAGGTGTTTTGCCTTAAAGTCTCTTTTGCCTTATGTTTTATTTTGCATCGGTCATGGATTGGATTCTCTAGAAGTAGATACAGAAACAGACGTTGAGGTGCATGGTGCTAACTAGGGATTTATTCCTGTGTGAGGAAGAGAGGGGAAGCAGGAATGGGTAGAAGCACCATGCCTTGGCTATCAGTGTCTATCACGTAGGCCTTTTAAAAATTTGTACTTTTCTAGTGATAGCTTTGTTCATCTGTAAGTTCAAATAATCAATACATTAAGTGAGTCATTGAATAAATATTTAATAAATATTAACTATGTGCTAAGCACTCTGATAAGGATGGGGCAGGAAGGAGAATCAAACATTTTGCCTCCACAGACCCCTCATGTCCAGAGTAATTGAGGAGTATGCAAATAATTCCATTCAATGTGGAAATTGTACTGAAAAAGGGTTCGATGTGCGTCAGAGGGCAGGGTTAAATGATTTACCTGGAAGTACATTTTGTAGTTAACTGACCTGGTAGGCTCATTGCTATGTGGTCTTCAAACATCAAGTATTCTATAGGAATATTAAAGTTATATTTTGGAAGGGGCAGAAGGTTGTAGACCCTGCGCCCAGAATCTCCCAGATCTAGGCCATTGCCCACACGTCATCTTTCAGGACCTGGGACTTCAGCAGATTGGTTTTTAGAACATTTGAACAGATAATGAATACATAAAATTTCTTTTGTGTAAGAGAATAGGGGCCGTATTGCTTTTCCACTTAACCCTTTATAGTTACAGCTGCACACAATGTTTAGATAAATACAACAATTTTGCTACCCTCAAGACACTTTTCTGTAAAGGAGTAATACATAGCTATTGGAGGATATTGACACATTGCAACACAGTATATATGATCTATTTGTATTCAGCTGATGTCTAAAAGTTCTGTTAAAGAGGACAAAGAGGAAGCCCTTTCCAACCTAAACTGGAAACTTAGGTTGGAAATACAGAAATTATAAAGAAATGAAAAAAAGTAAAGAAAGAAGTTGAATAGGAAATAAATCTAGTGAAGAGAACTTCATAAAATTTGCATTCAGAAAAATCCAGGTGCTTTATTATTTCAGAGAGAGAATATATCAACCACATAGTTATTGTGACTATTAGTTTTCTATGTATTTATTTTTCTTTAAGCAAATAACATGTACTTAGTGAAGGACTCTAGGAATATTTGAAAAGTAGAAAGAAATATTAGTACTACCCATAGTTTTATAACTCAAGAATAACTATTATTGTCTTAGTTCTATGTATCATATTTTCTTCTATTTAATTTTTTAAATTAGCATCTTTCTTAATCACTATGTAATGCTGGGGTGAAAGGGGAACTCAAGTTCTAAAACAAAAGAGTCATAGAAACAGAGAAGTTTTATTTCAACAGGTGTGAATTTAAGTGTGATGTGGCTCTGGAAGTCTTGAGTTATTTGTTAGTCTTGTTAGGTCAGGACAGCCCAGTTTGTGCTAAGCCTTTTCTTTTTTTCTGAGACAGTCTCACTCTGTCACCCTGGGTAGAGTGTCGTGGTGTCATCACAGGTCACAGCAACCTCAAACCCCATGGGCTCAAGTGATCCTCTGCCTCAGCCTACTGAGTAGCTTGGGATCACAGGTGTCCACAAGACACCCTGGCTAGTTTTCTATTTTATATAGAGACAGGGTCTCAGCTCTTGTGCAGACTGGTCTCAAACTCCTGAGGTCAAGTGATCTATCTGCCTTGACCTTTACAGTGAGCTACTGTGAGCTACTGTGCCTGGCCTGGTAGGTGCTGAGTTTTTAATCCTATAGGAGAGATCCAGGAGAAGATAGAGTTAACTGAGAACAATGTTATTGCTTACAGATTTTATTTTTTTGATATGAGAATGCAAGAGGCAGTTCAGGAATGCAAGCCTCGTTACTGGAATTGTTTTACTTTCTAATTCCTTCTTCCTTGGGTGCTTTGCTGACTGGTGCACCTTTACGGAGAAACACCATTGAGCTAACTAGTGCCTGGGAAGCTTTAGGCAAACTGTCCACTGTCAGGTAATATAATGATCTCCCAACTGCCAAGCAATATATAATTTTAGGCTGTATAAATTAGGCATGTTAAAAGCAAACAAGCAAAACATATTCCTGTGGCTTTTTGAGGCTATTATTGAGGTTTGACTATTTGTCAACCCTCTAATACACTTGGGCAGGATCCTGAGTGCATTTTACTTTGGTGTTTTCCTGGGATGACATGTCTGACATGTGATCTCTGCATAAGGAACTGCAAAGCAAAGAGATCAACCAAGTCTTTCAGGGTGGAAGGTGAACTTCACATGCTGATAGTCGGTTCAATCAAAGACCTTAGCAGGGAACTAAGGTCTCAGGTTGAGCCCCAGTCTGCACCATGCTGAAGGAAAATCCTTTTGTCTGATGGGTACAAAATAGCTTTTTTCCCTCCCTCATTGGAAATTGTTTTTGGTTTTTCTTTCTTGAGACAGAGTCTCACTATGTCACCCTGGGTAGAGTGCTGTGCTGTCACAGCTCACAGTAACCTCCAACTCTTGGGCTTAAGCAATTCTCTTGCCTCAGCCTCCCAAGCAGCTGGGACCACAGGCGCCCCCCACAACGCCCGGCTATTTTGTTATTGTTGTCCTTGCTGTTTAGCAGGCCCAGGCCGGGTTCGAATCCACTGGCCCCCCATGTATGTGGCTGGCTCCCTAACCGCTTAGCTATGAGCACTGAGCCTGGCAATAGTTTATGTCCAGAAAAGTGCCTTTCCTGGGAGGTGCTTCCCTAATTAATATCTTCTCCATAACATCATTTCGTTCTTGCATGAGAAAAACAAGCCACGAAGGGGACCAGGCCTAAGAGAATCCTGCCCTTTTGTTCATTTCATGAGAAGTAGAATGTATTTTAATGTTTAAGTTGACCTTTTTTTTGTTTGTTTTTGACCAGTGCAATGTTGTTGAAAATAATAGTGAAATATGCTCTTGTCAAAAAATGGACTAAATTAATCAGAAGAGAATATACATGATCATTTGGGAAGCACATCTGTGAGGGTATCAACTTCTCCTTGGTAAAGGGTCCCGGAAGCCAAAGCTAAGCTATACTTAGGGCTGCCTCCTTTCTTGGGCATGTTATACTTCCATGGGAAGGTGGATGCCTCTCTAATACACATGAAAAGCTGAGGACAAACCATCAGTTTAGACTAATGGGGTTACGATTATGTTAAAAATGGAGTATCTTGTCAGATTCCCATTGCCTTCTACTTAATTAGGGGTTTTCAACATTTCGCGAGCTGAGAGGATCAGTAGTTGACAAACGCGTTAATTCTTGTCTGTGGGGACATTGGAAATGATGCTGAGAGAGTCTGAGTTCTCCTAGAGCACGCAGCTTCACCCCCCAGGACGTACACGTGCAAGCACACACGTCCTACTTACCTCAGGCTTCTGCCACGACCAGTGGCTCCCGTGCTGGGCTTTTGCAACCTCACCTTCTCCACTTCAGTCAGGCATAGGACTAAAGAGAAAATGTTCTCTTTATCCCTACTCTTTATTGTCAATTATTCTGGAGAGAAATTAAGATTTAATAATAGAAATAGACTGGTTTTAAATGTTTTTTAATAAAATACTGAATGCCAAAGCCTTAGTCTTTGAACCTTAGACATCATACTGCAATACTGCCTGAATGTGAAGGAATGTTATGATCTGACAGTAAGTATTTCCCTTTTGCTTGTGAACATATTGAACTTGAACTGGTTCAGCAGCCTCTGCATTTAGTTTTACAGGCATGCTATGTATGTGTTTGCACCGTAAGAAACAAAGTCTTGGGACAGAATGTTAAATTTATGTTCTCAAATGTGACCAGTTAGGCCTGGGGACACAAAAATTTGACTTTTACATCAATGAAAGTAGCTAGGTCCAGAGTTTGCATTTTCTTTTAAAATATGCCATTCTTTGTGTGCTATTTCAGAGGAGGGAATTTAGTTGAGGAAGATTTTCATTGTACAAAGATTTTAATTGTACATCTGTTTGCTTGCAAGCCTTTCGAATAACCTTTCAGGACTTCGAGGCTTTTTGATTTAAGGGTGCATTAGATGATTTTTAAAAATTGGATGTTTAGAAGGCCTAAGAGAGGCAATATTTCATTGCTATGACTTAGAGAATGAAGCTAAAATAAAGTCTTAAAATATGTATTCTGGAATTCTCAACTTTGAGAACAACTCCACTGCACCTGACGCTTGGGCTGAAATGTGTCTCCCCTGTGAATGCCCCCAAGCGCACGTGTGTATGTCAGCTTTGGACCCAGGCATGAATGTCCACTCATTAAAAACCAATTGCTGGCTCTTGCCAAACACAGGGCACTGCTCTACGCACTTGGTGAACACTAGCTCAGATGGGACAGTAGAGAATTTTATGTCCAATAATGGGATTTGGCAGGATGTAAGCCAGGGGGAAGGATGATTATGGCCGTCAAAGCTCTACCTCTTCCTGTGACTGCTTTGTTCCCAGAAAAGCAAGCATTCTCCTTCTCTATTTCTAAGGCCCAAAAAGAAAATTCAGTTTTATTATCAGAGACATGTACTGAGGGCTGAGATTATGGCAGATAGAGTTTGTTGCCTAACTCAACAGCTAACCTATCTCCTTCATGACAGAAGCCTTTGTAGGTGACAAAGTGTTCAAAGAAGGGCAGCCCCTTTCAAACTCCCAGGACTTCCGGGAAATGCTTTTCTCTCTAATAACTAAGGGGAGCAGATATTGTGGCAGATATACAGAGGGTGCCAAAAAATATATATACACAATTTAAGAAAGTATTAAAATTGTAATACTCAGGTCACATTTGACTTCTGCAGTTACAAGAGATAGAAGAAACAGCATACAAGATAACAAATGCTCTTGGTGTATATTGAGTGTTACAATTTTAACACAGATTTTTCCTTTCTTAAAATGTGCATACATATTTTTGGCACCCTCTGTCTTGGTAGAATTATGAGTAGTGCTTCCTTTCACTTAAAAAATTATTCTAGTTTGAGGGGCAAATCATATAATCTTCCAGTGACTATGAGAAAAATCCTGCCCCACCCTCCTTCCTGTGCCTGGAGATGAGAAGAGAGTGCACGACAATTGGGGCTGAGGTGACTCTTTTAGGACTATGAAGAGAGAGGCAAGAGCCAAGGAAGCATTGGCTCTAGAAACAGTAGATTCTGGAGTGCAGTGACTTTGGATTTGGTGACAAAAGTGAAGACTTGTTTTTCTCACATAAGGCAGTTTGAGAGGAACATTCTGTTCCCTGCGGGGAAGGAGATGAAAGAAAGGAGAAGAATGAGGCCTTTCCTTACATTCTACTCGGAGGTAGACAGCCCGAGGTCCTTCTATCGCAGTGGTTCTCAACCTTCCTGCGTTGTGAGCAATTGAACAAAGGGGTCCCAACCCACAGGTTGAGAACAGCTGTTCTATTGGTTTTACCATTCTCCTTCATCCAAATGTAATTTCCAGAATTCCTAAAGCAGAAGCCTGGAGAAAATAATGCTAAATATAACACATAAGTCTTACCCCAAATAATAAAATCCACCATTGTCCCTGGAAAAGGATGAGCCACTATTGCTCCTGCCCCCTCTGTCACCAGCTAGGTCTGGGGACACAACAATTTCACTTTTACATCACTGAAAGTAGCTAGGTCCAGAATTTACATTTTCTTTTAAAATATGACATTCCTTGTGTGCTATTTCAGAGGAGGATGTTTAGTTGAGAAACTCTGGAAATTGCTTTTGATTCTCTTTATGTAGAAAGGGAAACATTTCCATTTACTTACTTGAAATCACTTTAGGAAAATGATGAGGGAAATAGAAAAATTTCCACATGGCTTTTATTGAAAAATGTCTTGATATCTAACTATCCTATGTTCACCCAAAGTAAATAAAAGCCTATCTATCTATCTATCTATCTATCTGTCTATCACCTATCTATCTATCTATTCTATCTATATCGAGATAAAGCATTGCTCCATTGCCTGGCAAGAGTGCTGTGGTATCATCACCTAAACTCAAATGATCCTCCTGCTTCAGCGTCCCAAACAGCTGGGACTATAGGCAACTGTCATGATGCCCGGATGATCTTTCTATTTTTAGTAGAAATGGGGTCTCACTCTTTCTCCCTTTGCTCAGGCTGGTCTCAAACTCCTGAGCTCAAGCTACCCTCCCGCCCTCCCACAGTGCTAGATTACAGGCAAAAGTCCATTTAAAATTGTTTTAGAATTGATAACCGAACATGAGATTGTTCAGGTGTCCCCAGGACATGCTGTATATACGTGTAGATAAATGTCTGTTATAACTTCTAAAGCAGCTGCTGACTTTCAATGAAGAAACACGTCTGGCGAGAGTATCGGTCAGCACCCAGTTATCCCCAGTGCACGGTCCCATGAAGCATTTCCTCCTTTACTCTCCTCCTCAGTCTGTAAGATAACGATATGGTTCTGTGGGGTCTCAGTCTAGTAGGAACTGGTTCCTTACAGGGTAGTTTGCTCTTCATTGCTTTAGACAGTACGTGTTTTGTAGCTTTGCCTCTGATAGGAGACAGTGTTCTTTTTCTTTTCTTTTTTTATTTCAGATGAACATGAGGGCCCAGATGATCAGGTCACCTTGTTTGCGTTTGTTAGGTAGAGTCCAGGTTGTGCTTGTGCCCCTCATCAGCGTCCTTTTCCTTCCTCCTGCTCCAGACATCCACACAGCAAGCTGCTCTCAGGTCAGTTGAAGAGGGTGAGTCAGTTCTTGGCTCATGTATTTGTCTGAATGAGCTCGATAGCTTTACACATCTGTAGAGACCTACACTAGGAAAAAATTAGTCTTCCCCGCACAACGGCCTATCTTCCTTCTGTTGGGTCCTGTGACCATCCAAGGCTTACTTCTGTGGCAGAAGGATGCACATCGTGGTCAACAGCCCTTCCAAGGCTAAAGGGAGTGAAGAAGATGACCAACACGCAACACTCCTACTAGCAGCATATAAAAGTGCTCACTTCCTGAACACTTGCAAATGGTTTATTGGTTTTTTGCATTCCAAGGGCGAAGATTTTAAAGAACTGGTATCTCATTACTGTTCTAATTTTATCTCTTTAATCGTTGCAGAAAGTGTATTTCTTTCTATTTCTCTTGTTTTGTTTTTAAATTGCCTGTTCTTGTCATCTCTCCATCAGAGTGTATTTTTTCTTTTTAGCTTGAATTTCTTTGCATAAACAAAACCATATGTCTGTGTGCATGCACGAGCCATGGCGTGTGCTTAAGACGGTGGTCCTAAATTGGGCTTAGGGCTGGGGAATTAATGTCAGCCTCATCCCACCTCCATGTCACTATCGCTGATAAGCGAAAGGAAGTCAAAACATTAATATTTTGAAAAAAATAAAATATTCTGATATCTCAGCTCATCAATTAATCAAGTAATCAATACACTCAATTTTTGCAGTCATTCCATCAATATATGAATTGAGTACCTACTGTTTCAGGCACCGTTTTAGGAGCTAGAGATACAGCTATAGTGAGGCAACTCCCCTGCCTGTGCGGAGCTTACACTGCAGTGGGAAAAATACAGGATGACCAGCAAACAAATAAATGGTATATGTTAATTTCAAGTATTGATAACACCATGAAGACAATAAAGTAGGGTGAAAGAATAAAATGGGACAGTGGTGGGCATTTTAGCTATAGGTACTTTAGCCTCACCATAAACATTACCCTGGACAAAGAAAGAAGAGCTGTGTCCGGCAGTTCTTCCTCCCCTTCCCTCCCTCCCTCTTCCTTCCCTCTCTTCCTACTTCCCTCCCATTTCCCCTCGTCTTCCTTTTGTAACTGCAGTAGGACAGATAAGGCAGATTCACGGAGAACAATTTTTTCTTTTTTTTCATGAAAGAAAGGGCTATTTTTTCTTTTTCTTCACGAAAAAGCCTAATCCTGGAGAGCGTTTTATTGTCACCTCCAAGGAGATAGTTCAAAAAATTGGCTTATACTCGAAATGAATAAATATCCTTTCGGTCCCACCAGTCCTCTTTCTTCATTGCCCAGGTCCCGAAGGCAACTGAGTATTCCACGACTTCAGAGCTTTTGCAATAACATGCTCCATGAATGAGTCTTTCCTTGGCCTGTGTGAACTGGCTCGTCTCCATTTTTGAGTAGATGTGTAACTGATTTTCAAGCATTCTTCTTGATTCAGTCACAGAACTAATGATGTTGGGGATAAAAATACTTCTAAAATGAAATATATGCCAGTTAAATTCTATCCAGCAGTTATTCACTATCAAGCTTCTTTTTGTAGCTCATTTCAAACTAAACCTTTTAAAATCTCCTGGTCCTCCTTTGAGCCTGTTTTAGAGGAGCTGTCTTAGAGGGACATTTTCCTGGTGACCCTGACTTATCTCCCCTATTCAGTTCAAAGCTTCCAATTTAGTGGACTCAGTTTATAGGTATTAATATACATGAGCATAATGTGCTCAGTGACTTCCTTAACTTTTCCTCTGAAAGTTTAAGTACTTCTTTCTTGAGATTGCAGCTGACCAGAGCTTGCCACTTATCACAGTCCTTTAAAATTAAAGTACAATTCATACCATTAACATTAAATAAGTGGCTGGGACACTAATCTCGTTGACTTCTTACTTGAGAAGAGAGGGTAATAGAAAAAAGATAAAGTAACAAATATTAAGATGCTTAATAAGTCTGCCTATACATTTGTTTCCTAGAAATGTGTAACAAGATCATATTTGCCAGCAGCAGTAAAGTCAGACTCAAAGTCAGACTCAAGGAGGGTTTCTTTCTTTTCCTTTCTTTGCACCAAAACTGTGGGCCAAGTATTTTTTGCAGTTTCTCATTTAATGGTTATTATTTACATTTAAATGTTGATTACTAATATTAATGGCAGCAGGTAATTTGAGAAGTTCCTAATTCAAAAATAACTTAAATATGGCTTTGAAATGTATTCTAGTGCTTTGATTTTAACATGGAGTAATGAAGACGCATAGATTTAATATGGCATAATATCTATAAAGTTTATTGATTGAATTTTAGCACCATCGTTCAAAGAAGTAAGTAAACTGCAAAGGGGGTGGTATTGTGGCAGCAGTTCTCAACCTGTGGGTCACGACCCACAGGAATTGTATTAAAGGGTTATGGCATTAGGAAGGTTGAGAACCATTGTTTAGAGCATGGACTACAGGAGGGGGAACTTGATTTTCATCAAAATTCTCCCACTGGAGGGATGGGTGACCTCAGTCGAGTTGTTAAACTTGGAATAATAGTAGCACTTATGCCATAGCATATTTGAAAGGATTCGAAGAGATGCAAGCCTGTAATCACTTGGCGAGTTGCTCAGTGCATGTAAATTCCCAATGTTAGTTATTATTGTTGTCATTATTTGGATAAGTGTCAACTACTAGATAAATGTATTGGATTTTTGAAAGGTCAGGGGCTAGGTTTTATATCAAAGTCTTAAGAAATATGTATTACAGACTTTGTAAAGTATGAGGTTTGACAATTAAGGTCGAGAACTTGCTACCATGCACTTATATTGACAGCACTGTACAAATGACTCTGTCAAGTTTCATAACCTTGACATATCAGTGTCTCCCAGCTATGGTTGTGTGAACATGTGCTGCTGTCTTGCTGAGCAGCATTCATTATTGTTGTTGCATTTTTTCGTGTGCTGTAATGAGAATGTCAGAGCTTGAATTAGAGTAATGAACAAACATTTGTATATTTCTTGTTAAACTTGGCAAGAATGGAAGGGAAATCAGGGACATGCTAGTCCAAGTTTGTGGGGTTAATGCCATGAAGGAAACAGCAATATATGAATGGACTACACGTTTTTCTGAGGGGAGAGAAAGTGTCGCTGATGAATAGAGCTCAGGGTAGTAAGTAATGAGCAGGACTGATGAAAACATTGTAAAAATTCACCAAATTGTGCATTAAAATTGTCACTGACTGTGAGAAACATAGGAAACCAAGTAAATTGTGCTAGAGAAACAGGAAAATCTTAACTGAAAATCTTGGCCAACACTCATGGCTTTTGCATCACAATGCACCAGCTCCCACAGTACTGTCTGTGAGGGGATTTTCAGCCAGAAGACAAATAACTGCATTGGTACACCCTCTCTACTTACCTAATCTGGCCCTCCACAGCTTTTACTTTTACCCAGAGATAAAGGAAATATTAGAAGGAAGATATATTGATGACATTTAGGACATCAAAGATAATAGGATGACAGCTCTGATGACCATTCCAGAAAAAGAGTTCCAGAATTGCTTGGTAGGGTGGACTAGGCACTGGCATCAGTGCATAGTTTCCCAAGGGGAGGACTTCAAAGATGACCAGAGTGATATTCAGCAAGGAGGTAGGTAGCACTTTTCTAGAACTAGTTTATGAACTTAATTGTCAGACCTATGTTATCAAGGATAAGAAGCCAGACAAATGCCAGGAAATGTAAACTAAGACTTGCATAAGTATATATGCAGGTCAGTAAGTCTAAATGTGGGGTCATATAGCATGTAGGAGATTATGGGCCCATACATTTTTATGCCTTTTATAATTTTTTTTTAGAAGGAAGTATGATGAATCCTCAAAAAACTCAAACTAGACCTCCCATTTGATCCTGCAATCCCATTACTGGGCATCTATCCAGAAGAAAAAAAAATCATTTTATCATAAGGACACTTGCACTAGACTGTTTATCACAGCTCAATTTATAATTGTCAAAATGTGGAAACAACCTAAATGCCCACCAATCCAAGAATGGATTAACAAACTGTGGTTCCAACAAACTATGGAATACTATTCAGGTACTAAAAAGGTTGGAGACTTTACGTCTTTTGTATTAACCTAGATTGAGGTGGAACACATTCTTCTTAGTAAAGCATCACAAGAATGGAGAAGCAAGAATCCAATGTACTCAATTCTCATATGAAGTCAGTAGATGACCTAACACATAGTGGGGGTAGGGGAATGTGGGAGCAGAGAGATGGTAGGAAGTAGGGGGTTTGGGGAGTCACAGTGTATGGCACACCTCTTCGGAGTGGGACACAGTTATAAGAGGGACTTACCTAACAAATGCAATCAGTGTAACCTAATTCTTTGTATCATCAATGAATCCCAAACAATATAAAAAAAATAAAAGAAAGAAATTGAACAGTCCCAGCATCCCCAAACCCCACTGGCACACACTTCTCCTTTTTCCTGAAGCTCTCTCCCTAGCCAAAGGTGACCACTATCATAGCCTCCTACACCAGAGATTAGGCTAGCCTGTGTGGGGGCTTTTTATGAAACTAATCATATGGCGTACATTCTCTTCTGTCTGGCTTTTTAACTCAAAATTACTTGTGAGATTCATTCTTATTGTTGTGAGCAGTGGTGGTTCCTTTTCATTGCTGATTATTATTCCTTTACATGAATATACCACAATATATTTATCCATAATTTAATTCCAATTATGGACATTTGGGTTATTTTCACTTTGGGATTGTTAGGAAGGAAGTTGCCTTGCCACCTTGTATGTGTCTTTAAGTGCACATATGGGGCCTGTCTGTTGAGGATACACCTAGGGCTGGGATTGCAGAGGCATCAGATGTGCCTGTAAAGATCAAATTTTGAAAATAATAGGAAAATTGCATAAGTACCTTTCCTTACGTCAACTCCTTGATATTTCCCATGTGTTAGAGACCATCCTTTCTGCTAAATGAAGCAAAGAAACATGTGCCCTGCAGCTGTCAGGTGTTGTGGCCTGCTGGCAGTTTCAAACCCCCGAATGTGGTGACTCTACACATCTCCTGCTACTTCCTTGTCACTTGCCTTCCTCAGAATGTGGGATTTGTTTTCATTTGTGTGTAGACATATGTTTCATTAACAGCTTTAGAAATGTTTGCCATGTGGGGTCTGCAATGTCTAGAAGTGGACTTTGATATTTTTCTTGGATGCTGCTATTTAATGATGGATAAATTTCAACCTGATGATTTCTGAGACATGACGTGGGGCTGGCTGGTTAAACTGGTTGATTACTGCTAGATGGTCAGACTTCTGAAAGTAGATCAGACTTTATTCTGCATACAAGGAATAGTCAAGAATTTAGAGTAGGAGGCATGGGTACTGTCCTTTCCCTGACAGTTTGAATATAACCAAAGTACTGCATTTATAAAACAATTAGTATCTTTATGAAGGGGTCAAGTTGAGATTACGTGTTTGACTTTCCCAAGACAAATAGGCCTTGAACATTCTGCAAAGAGATTGCTTAGCCTTTATGTTATGTGTGATGAAGATACAGAAACATACGGCCAAACTTAATTCCATGTCTGCAATGCTGAGCACTTGCTCTGCATTTTATGTGTATGACCTCATCTACTTTTCCAAGCAACCCTATGAGTTAGGGTTCCATCTTATAGATGGAACAGTGTAGACTGATAAAGGTCACATCTCTGTCCCAATGATAGATAAGTAGCACTATTGATGGCAGAAACTCAGAACTCAAATCCAAGTTTTCATGAACTCTGCTAGTGAAACTGTCGGACACTTTGTATGTCTCCTCCCTGCTCTGTCCTGGGCTGTATCGGTCTTTCACTTATGATAAATCTAGTCTTGCTTCTTGATTAATAACTTGGCAGCCTTTAGTTCTCTCTCCTTTAGAACAGTCATTTACCAGTTTCATCACTTTTGTGTTCCTTTGGTTATTTCCTCACAATTCCCTTGACCAGGAAGGTTGACACTGCCTCTGCTCCAAATCCCATCAGACTGTAGTCTAGCACTTTTGTACAAGAGCACATTTTGCATGTAGGTTCTCCTCCAAACTTTCTGCTTATTGGTTGATATTTTAAGGCAAGGCCTATTTAGGAATGATGCTGCAAAGTATAGCATGCTGGTGGTTTGCAATAACATAGATATTTTACATGGCGTGTTAATACCTGAGAATGGTGTATAATGTTAAGTGGAAAAGACAGAACATAAACTTGTATGCAACAGCTAATCACCACATTGAAATGTGTGCCTGCACATTAACAAAGATTGGAAGATAGTTTTCACAAGGTGGGTATTGTTCATTATAGTCTTTGTTACTTGCTAGGTTGCTTAAGTTAATAGAACTAATAAATACCAAATTGACTTGGAAAAGTGATGTAAAAATAATTGGGGGAGAACATAGAGCAAGTATTGTACGTGGGAATTATACTAATACCTTTGTTGGAATCACGTTTATGGTTTGTAGAGTATATCTGCAAGCATATTCTTACGGCATTAAATAGGGAACATGTATCATCCGCCTCATTTTTAGATGAAGGATCTAAGGCATGCTGAAATTGTTTGACTTGCCCTAGGTAACCAGTGGTGGGACAAGTATTCCAGCCCAGATTTCCTTGGTTTAATGTTCCTCTCATTGTGTAATGTTGTTTTCTTATTGTTGTATAGCCAATACAAGAACAGAGGTACTGGTATTGGCTACGCAGCAATAAGCCCACTTGCTACATGACGTCTATTAAAATCTAAAAGCATTGATTTGAGTTTTTCTCTTATGAGGGGCTCAACCACAAATTGAACTGTACATAAGAAGTGCAAATAATACAACATAATCATTTGTACCTTCATATTAGTCTGAAAAAAAGAGAGATGTTCTCAAGTGTATGGTAGCTTTCAAATTTTTTCTTTCCAAATTTTTTATTTTTAAATTTTAAATTCTGAAGCTGGGTGTGTTGTTACCATCTTTTGGCTATTGTGAATGATAGTGCTGTGAACATTGGTATACAAATAAGTTTTTGAGGCTCTGCTTCGAATTCTCTTGGATATAGATTGAGAAGTGGAATTGCCAGATCATATAGTAATTCTATGTTGTTTTTCAAGAAACTACTATACTGGCTGCTCTGATTTACATTCCCACCGACAGCATGCAAGGGTTCCTGTTTCAACAACACTTGTTATTTTCTGCTAATTTTTTATTCAATCATAGCTGTGTACCTTAATGCAATCATGGGATACAATGTGCTGGTTTCATATACAATCTGAAATATTTTCATCAAACTGGTTAATGTAGCCTTCATGGCATTTTCTTAGTTATTGTGTTAAGACCTTCATATTCTGCATTAGGTAAGTATCACCTGTACCCTTCTAAGATGCACCATAGGTGTGGTCCCACCAATTACCCTCCTTCCACCCATCCTCCCCCCTCCCCTCCCTTGCCCCTTTCCCCATATTCTTGTGCTATAATTGGGTTATACCCTTCATATGAAAGCTGTAAATTAGTTTCATAGTAGGGCTGAGTACATTGGATACTTTTTCTTCCATTCTTGAGATACTTTGCTAAGAAGAATATGTTCTAGCTCCATCCATGTAAACATGAAAGAGGTAAAGTCTCCATCTTTCTTTAAGGCTGCATAATATTCCATGGTCAAAACACAATCTTTTAATACCCTCTTATTATTTCTAATCCTTTGGCTTCTTTCTATTTTTCTTTACACTACTGGAAGCCAAGCTACCATTTTCTCTCATTTTGACTGCTTAAATAACCTTTTGGTCTTCCTCCCTACATTAACCTTCACCTCTTTTAATTGATTTTCTACCCTATATCTTTCAAAATGGTCATCCTCAATTGAACATCTTGTGATCGCTTCCCATCAACTTTAGGTTAAATTCCTACACCATTATCACGGCCCTCAGAAGCCCCTTGTAGTTCAGGCCTTCTTGCCTTTCTTCTAATTTCCCTTTCTTAGGATACATTTATCATGAAACAAAATACCAAGGAAGGTCAAGATTTTTATTTACTTCATTTATTAACCTACTAGTACACTGTATTTGTCTTATTAAAAATAATTTTACAGTCTCAGTGCCCATAGCACAGCAGTTATGGTGCTGGCCACATGCACCACGGCTAATGCGTTTGAACCTGGCCTGGGACAGCTGAATAAGAAAGACAACTGCAACAAAAATAGTTGGGCATTGTGGTGGACACCTGTAGTCTCAGTTACTCAGGAGGCTGAGGCAAGAGAACTGCTTAAGCCCAAGAGTTTGAGGTTGCTGTGAGCTGTGATGCCACAGCACTCTACTGAGGGCCACTTAGTGAGACTGTCTCAAGAAAAGAAAAAAATAATTTTGCACATATATATTTCAGAGTGTATATATATATATATATATATATATATATATATTCTGTTTTAAGAGTATTCATGTTTTAAGAAAATCATCTACCATGTAAGTTAAGGTTTTTTTTTTGAGACAGAGTCTCACTTTGTCGTCCCTGGTAGAGTGCCATGTGTCATAGCTCACAGCAAACTCAAACTCTCGGGCTCAAGAGATTCTCTTGCCTCAGCCTCCCTGGTAGCTGGGACTACAGGCACCCACCACAATGCCTGGCTATTTTTAGAGAGGTGTCTCTCTTGCTCAGGCTGGTCTCAAACTCCTGAGCTCAGGCAATCCACCCGCTTGGCCTCCCAGAGGGCTAGGATTATAGGCATGAGCCACTGCGCCTGGCTATTTTTTTTTTTTTTTTAACATGCTAACAGAAAAAAAATCTCTGGCAATGAATGTATTGCTGATACTGGATGGGATTAGTGGTGATTTCAGGTGAGAAGATATTTAGGAAAATCAAAAAATTAAAACTTTTTTGGGAATAGTAGATTGAGAAAGACAGGACAGGAGACTGAGAATGAGATAGGCAAAATTTGAGAGACAGATTCCTAAAAATATTTTTAAAAAGAAGAGAATTCTCAGATGAGATAAAGGATGGTATTGAATAGAGGGAGGTTGGGGGGGGGGGTATCTGCTACAGCCTGTGCCTAGTGAGGGAAGTTGTGCTGAAAGCACAACAGAGAGAAAAGTCTTGTCAAAGAACTTGGCCTAGAGAATAGTAGCTATGAGAGTTTCATCTGGAATTTAAGGGGAGTGTCCTAGGTCCATACTGGAATATATAAATAAATAAGTAAATAAACACACACACATACACACACAGGAGAACATATTGGAACACCCATACACACACACACATACACAGTAGAACATATTGGAGCATATATATATATGTAATGCACACACAAATGCACACAGACACACAGAGTAGAGACTGTAAATTGACCAAAGGACTGTAACAAATTGGTCAACATACGGAGGTGGTCAACATGAGGAACCAGGCCTACTGTACTGATATGTACATGTGGTATGTATATACATACATATGTACAGTACATAACATACAGTATATATATTTCACTAGAGGGAGTAAAGAAAAAAATACATGCAAAAAAGATTGAGCTCATGTAAAAAAGCAAGTACTACATATTAAAAAAATAAAGAATTTAAGAGGAGCCTTTTGATGAGAAGTGGAATAAAAAAGAAAAACAACAATAACAATCTAGAAAAGATAGAGTCAAAGTAAACTAAACTGGGTTACAACAGTAGGGTTATATGTGGATGTTTAATTTATTTAATTTCTATGTAATTTGAACACCAGAAGCCCAGCACAATGAAGATATCTGTTATACATGAGGTCATGGTATACATGTGACCCTGTAGCAGGCACTGTGGGAAACCCCAGGAGATGCATTCATAAGTGGGGGAGAGATGACTTTGGGGAAGAATCCCCTGAGAACCTAAAAGTAGACAGAGTATTTCTTAGAAAGCAAAGAGGAGCAGGTCACTTCCTTTCGGTCCCTCTCCCTGTACCTATGTCCCCACCAGGCCAGCCTTAGTTGCCAGGCCTCTTTCCCCATAGCATCCTTGGGATCCTCCTATGGCCATCAGCTCCCCACCTCTTCTTCAATGAGAACCTCACTTCTATGTTTCTTGTCTTCAAGACCTTTTAGGGTCCCAACTCCATAATTTTTCATTAAGTTTTGTAGCCTTAACGAGACAAAGAAGCAAAGAGAGCCATCCTGGAGACATGAATGCCTCAACTCAAAGAGAAGAATCAGTGAATCTCTAAAGCAGAGGGTGTCAGTGGTGAGACTAGGAGGCAGAGAGGTTTCAGAATCATGTGTGCATCACTGTCATGAGAACCAAAACCATCTGCAACCACAAGGCTCACTGTTACTTTATTAATATGACTTTACTCTTCTGAGAAATTTGTGCCTAGGAAGATGAAATTAAGAATAACTTTATTACTTATTTCAGGAACTTCTGGAAAATCCATTTTTCTAAATAGACTACTCAGTTGGCCCCATTATCCCTTTTCAGTATACAAGACCTCTCTACAAGGATCTTCAAGCCTTCTTTCAAAATCTCACCTTGATCCACCCACCTTACAATTTCATCATGACTTTTGCCTAATTCTAGCAAAGCTCCCTCTTTTCCACCCCCACTAATGAAAGACTCATCTTAAACCAGACCCCTAAACCTCATAAACATCTTTTCTTTGCTCTCCTCCAAGATGCTACTAAGATACTTGTCAAGGTCATGGTCTTCCTTAGTGCAATCAGCAATAAACTTACCTCTGCTTCAGCCACAGGCAGGTTATTGGGGTGATATTTTCAGAGAATCAGCAGTTAACACACCTATGTGGTTCCCAGTGAGTGTTATAAAATGTATTTGCAAAAATGTCACTCTACAGAAGTTGCTGGGATATGGTGAAGGTTTTCTTAATTGAAAGGTGCTGTGTTTGAAGGTGCTCACCAGCCTTTCAGTGAAAGACCTGGCATTAGAAAACAGACATCTCCGCTGCTTTAGAACAGCAGTTCTTGAAAGCTAGCAGAGAGCTGTCTTCTCCAACTCACCCCCACACTGTAATGACAGCATTGGAATTTTATCTCACTGTCATTTATACACTTCTGTAGCTAGAAGAAAAAAAATCTATGTACATACTTACAGAAAAGATGAACATACTGGGTGTTCAAGAGGGGTGGAAAATGTGTTAAAACACCAAATGTTTATGTATTAGTTTGTTTATAATTAGCACTTTGAATAATGTCTTCACAGAAAGCATAGAACGATTAGAAAATTCACTAGAGCCCATTAGGATGTTTAAAGAGATGGGATTAATGATTGCAAAGTGTATTACCTGTACAAAAATACCATTTCACTGCAAATCATAAATGGTTGACTGAGAACAGAAGAAAGTTTGATTTAGCTTTTTGTGATGGCCAGTCCCCTGTAAGCAAATTCCAATCTGCCAAGTTAACAACTTTATTTCCTTATCAGCTCAGTACTTCTATGTCCACTGAAGCAATTCTGATAAATGCACATACTGCTGATTTAAATGTCCCATTTCCCCCCTTTTGTGTCAGATTTCATGATTACTAGAAACCAGAAATACTACTGACCATAAAGTGATTTTGAAAATAAGTCTGTAATTTTAATTAGGTTATAAGATGATGTTTTCTTTCTTTTTTCCCCCCCTCATCAATGTTTTATTATTATCTTCACCAAGTGCTGACAATCCTTTCTTTTTTCATTTTTTAAAAAATTTCAGATTAATACAAGAGTACATATGACTAGGTTACATTTTGTGTGCATTTGTTAGGTAATGTGTGAGTTAAAGTTGAGTCCTTCACTCAGGAGACAGGGATGTTTTCTTAATTCATTTTGCTAGAGCCCAGTCAAATCTTCCTCAAAGAACTCACTGGCATTTGTAAAGCTCTACTGGATGCTAGGAAGATGCTGGGCCACTGTGTCTTGCATCTTTGCAATGTCTCCTACAAGGTATGTGCTTATCATCACCATTGCCCATATTGGTTACCCGAGGCTTTTTTTTTTTTTTTTTTTTTTGTATTTGCTAATATGGCTTTTCTTTTCTTTTTTTTTTTAAATACATGTATTTTATTATTCTTCATTACATTATTCCCCCCCCCACCCGTCCGTGATAAGACAGAATTGATTTACAGAAGAGAATACAGAAAACACCAAAGCTCCTGGTAGTGGGAGAGATTTCAAGTAGGGAGAGAGAAGCTCTCTCTGTTCCTCTCCCGGTCTTTCCCCGTCTCCTCCTCTAGGCCTCTAGCCTCAGGGTATATATAGGTGTATGGGTTCCTTGGCCAGGA
>CAUYRH010096236.1:0-15468 GCA_963574655.1 Perodicticus potto
CACTTGTGGTGCATATTTGAAGGGTCAGGAGAAAACTTCTAAATACGGATCAAAAATGTTTTCACATAGTAAATGAGAAAATCTCATGAATGTTATGTCAATCAGGTTGATGAAAATATCTCAGATTGTATGTGAAACCCATTCACTGTACCCCATGACTGAATTATTGTACACAGCTATGATTCAATTAAAAAAAAAAAAGAAAAGAAAAGTCCATCATGTCCAGATGGCTTCACATCCATATTCTCTGAACCTTTCAAGAGGAACTACTATCTATAATATACAGCCTTTTTCAAAGCATAGAAAAATAAGGAATACTTCCCAAAATATTCCATGAAGCAAGTATCTATCTGATACCCAAACCAGGAAAAGATCCAACAAAGAGAGAAAATTATAAAGTATTAATATCATTAATGAGTATAGTTGCAAAAATATTCAGGAAGGTCCTAGCAAACAGAATTCAACAACACATCTAAAAAATTATACACTATGATCAAGATGGTGTTATCCCACAGTTACGATGTTCATTCAACAAATGTAAATCTATAAATAATATTACACTACAGAAATGAAATAAAGAACAAAGACCATAAGATTCTCTTAATTGATGCATAAAAAGCTTTTGATAATAAACAGCATCCTTTCATGACCTGAACACTTAAGAAAATAGGCTTAGAAGGGACATTTCCTAAACTGATAGAGGCCATCTGCAGAAAACCCACAGCACATATCATACTGAATGGAGTAAAACTGAAAACATTTCCACTCAGATCAGGAATGAGGCAAGGATGCCCACTGCCTCCTCTGCTATTCAACATACTAATGGAAGTCTTAGCAATCACAATAAGGCAAGAGAAGGCAATTGAGGGTATCCAAATGGGGTCAGAGGACACCAAACTCTCACTCTTCACAAATGATATGATCCTATACATTAAAGATCCCTGTGACGCAACTACAAAACTCTTAGAAGGGACAATGCAATACAGCAGCATTTCAGGATACAAAATCAGTATTTACAAATCAGTAACTTTTATATATGTCAAAAATAGTCAAGCTGAAAATACTGTCAAGGACTCTATTCCTTTTACAGTAGTCCCAAGGAAGGTGAAATATCTGGGAATTTACCTAACAAAGGATGTGAATGATCTGTATAAGACAATTATGAAACTCTGAGAAAAAAATAGCTGAAGAATTTAACAAATGTAAAACCATACCATGCACATGGCTGGGAAGAATCAACATTGTTAAAATGTCCATACTACTCAAAGCAATCTACAGGTTTAATGCAATCCTTATCAAAGCTACATTATCATATTTTAAAGAGCTTGAAAAAATAGTTCTTCATTTTATATGGAATCAGAAAAATCCTTGAATAGCCAATACATTATTCAGAACTGAAAACAAATCAGGAGTTATCATATTAACAGAATTTGGGCTGTACTATAAGTTTATAGTGATGAAAACATCATGGTAGTAGCCTATAAACTGAGAGATAGATTCATGGGACAAACAGAATAGAGAACCAAGAGATGGACCCAGCCACTTATCATCATTTGATCTTTCACAAGCCTATCAAAAACATTCAGCGGTGGAAAGACTCCCTATTTAACAAATGGTACTTGGCGAACTGGCTGGCAACTTCTAGAAGACTGAAACTGTACTCCCACCTTTCACCATTAACAAAAATTGATTCTCACTGGATAAAAGACTTAAACTTAAGACACTAAACTGCATAGATACTATAAGAAAGTGCAGGAAAAATGCTTGAAGAAATTAGCCTGGAAGAATATTTTATGAGGAGGATGCCCTGGCTATTAAGGCAACCCCAAAAAGTATACTACTGGGATCTGATCAAACTAAAAATCTTCTGCACAGCCAAGATCACAGTACTTAAAGAAAATAGACAACCACCTGCAGAATGGGAGAATATTTTTGCAGGTTATTCTTACAACGAAGGTCTGATAAGTAGACTCCACAGAGAACTGAAACTAATCAATGAGAAAAGAACAAATAACTGCATTTTTATGTGGGGAAGAGACTTGAACAAAAATTTCTCTGAAGAAGACAAGCACCTGGCCTACAAATTCATGAAAAAATGCTTATCATCTTGAATCATCAGAGAAATGAAAATAAAATCCACTTTGAAATATCTTCTTACTCCAGTTAGATTAGCCCACATCCCCAAATCCTAAAACTAAAGTTGTTGGAGTGGCTTCAGAGAGAAGGTAACACTTCTACACTCCTGGAGGGAATGTAAGCTAATATGTCCTTTTTGGAAAGATGTGTGGAGAATACTCACAGAAGTAAAAGTAGACCTGCCATTTGATCCTGCAGTTCCTCTAATAGGTATATAACCAGATGATGAAATATCATTTTACAACAATGAATTTTGCACCAGAATGTTTATTGTAGCCCAATTCATAATTACCAAGACATAGAAACAGCCTAAGTTCCCATCAATCCATTAATGGATTAACAAATAGCGGTATATGTGTGTACACCATGGAATACCATGCAACCATAAAAGTGATGAAGACTTCATATCTTTTATGTTTATCTGGATGGATTTGGAACATATTCTTCATAGTAAAGTATCTCAAGAATGGACAAGAATGTATCTAATGTATTCAATACCACTATGAAATCAATATATAATCACCTACACATTCATATGAATGGTAGATGATAGCTATAGCCCAGAAAGTAGGAGGGAAGAGAGTCCAGAAAGAGGGATGGAATAATGGATGCTTGGAGGTGGGAGGGCATTAGTGGAGACCTCACCTAACATGCATAATGCAATTGTATATTTTAAAACTATTAAGAGTATAATTGTCTTACCACAACAAATAAGTAAGTGAGGTGATGGACGTGTTAATTGATTTGATGCAAGCAATTCACATCATATATCAAATCAGTATACTGTATCCATGAATACATTAATGCATACAGTTATAATTTAATAACAAAAAATGTATTTAGAGACAAAAATAAATAAAAACATAAATTAAATAAATAAATAAACATTTAAAAAATCCATCATCTTTTCATGAATAGAACACTTAAGATAACAGACTTGTTAATAGGCTTGTCCCATTAGCTGGGACATTTCTTAAACTAATAATCCATCTACAGCAAACTCACATCCAGTATAATATTGGAGTACAATTGAAAACAATTCCACTCAGATTTGGAACTAGAGAAGGAAGCCCATTTGCACCAGTGCTATTCAACATAGTAATGGAAGTCCTAGCAATCACAGTCAGGCAAGAGCAAGGGATCAAGGTTATTCAAATGGGGTCAGTTGAGGAAAAAATATCACTCTTTGTGGATGACAAAAATCTTGTACCTGAAAAACTAAAGGGACTGAGCTACAAAGCTCTGGGAAGTGATCAGAGAATATTGCAGTGTCTCAGGATACAAAATGAATACTTACAAATTAATAACTTCTACATATACTAACAATAGTCAAGCTGAATTATAGTCAAGGATGCTATTCTTTTTACAGTATTAACAAAGATGATGAAATACTGGGGAATTTATCTAATGAAGGACATGAGAGATTCCTATAATAAATATTATGAAGCTCTGAGAAGAGAAATAGCTGAAGATGTTAACAAATGGAAAAATATACCATGTTCATAGCTGGGAAGAATCAACACTGTTAAAATGTCCTTACTGATGTCCCATGCAATCTATAGATTTAATGCAATCCCCATGAAATCACCAATGTCATACTTTAAAGAACTTGAAAAAATAGTACTTCATTTTATGTGCAATCAGAAAAAAACTTCAAATAACCAAAACTTTACTTAGAAATATAAATAAATTAGAAGCATCACAGTACCAGATGTCAGGGTATATCACAAATCTACAGTAATCAAAACAGCCTGGTACTAACACAAAAATAGAAATGTAGGTATATGGAAAAGCATAGAAAATCTAGAGATGAACCCAGCCACATATTGTCATTTTATCTTTAATAAGCCTAACAAAACCATACATTGGGGAAAAGATTCCATATTTAACAAATTGTTATGGAATAGACTCTGAAGTAGAGGTGCAAGACCTTCTCTGAAGGTCTGGTAGAATTCTATTATGAAACCCATCTGGTCGAGGACATTTTTTTGTAGAAGTTATTTTGTATTGCTGTTTCAATTTTGGTGCTGGATATTGGTTTGTTTCAGAATTCTATTTCTTCCTGTTTAACTCTAAGGAAGTAGTGTGGGTTCCAGGAATTAGTTCATTTTCTCCACCTTTTAAAATATCTAATCATAGAGATTTTTATACTATTCATGTATGATATTTTGTATTTCCATGGAATCCGCTGTTATTTCTACCCTTTTGTTTCTGTATGAGCTTATTAGAAATCTTTTCTGTTTCTAATTAATTTGGTCAAGAGCCGAGAAATTCTGTTTATCTTTTCTAAGAACCAACTTATTTTTTGGGGGGGGTTATTTTTTTTTCCCTTTTATTAAGTCATATATACACATAAATCATGAATACATTTATGGTTTTGTGGGGTACAATGTGTTGATTCTTTTTTTATACAATGTGGAATGGTTACCTCAAACTAATTAATATAGCTTTCACCTTATATAGTTAACTATTGTATTAAGAAATTTATGTTCTATACTTGATAGATTTGACTTGTATCCTTACAATACTCTCCATAGGTGTGGTCCCACTGTTTATCCTCCCTCTATCAAACTTCCCCCTTCCCTCCCATCACCCTATACTTCTCTCCTTCATCGTAGGCTATAGTTGTGATCTATCTTTCATAAGAAAATGTGAGTAATTATAAATTGGTTTCATAAAATTATTGAGAACATAGGATACTTTTTCTTCCATTCTTGAGATACTTTACTAAGAAGAATATGTTCCAGCTCTATCCAGGTAAACATAAAAGAGGCAAAGTCTCCATATATATATATTTTTTTAATGCTGCAGAGTATTCTATGGTATACATATACCAAAATTAATTAATCCATTCATGAGTCAGTGGGCACTTGGTACTTGTCAAGTATGAATTGAGCTGCAATGAACAATCTGGTGCAAATATTTTGTTGTAAAGTGATTTTAGGTCTTTTGGATATATACCCAGTAAAATATTTGCAGGATCAAACCGCAGGTGTACTTTTACATCCCTGAGTGTTCTCCAAACTTCTTTCCAAAAGGAACATATTAGCGTGCATTCCCACCCACACTGACAAAATCTTCCCTTTTCTCCACATCCACACCAACAACTATTGTTTTGGGATTTTTTTTATGTGGGTTACTCTTACTGGAGTTAGATGATACCTCAAAGTTGTTTTGATTTGCATTACTCTCATGGTTAAAAAGGATGAGCATTTTTTTTGTGTGTCCCATAGACCATGTGACTATCTTCTTCAGAAAACATTGTGTTCCAGTCTCTTTCCCACAATGAAATGGGATCACTTGTTCCTTTCTTATTAATAAGTTTGAGTTCTCTGTGAATTCTGGTTATCAGACCTTTGTCAGAAACATAACTTGCAAATATCCTTTCCCATTCTGAGAGCTGTCTACTTGCTTTACATACTGTGTTCTTGGCAGTGCAGAAGCTTTTTAGTTTGATCAGATCACAGTAATGTATTTTTGGTATAGATTTGTTTGCCTGAGGGGTCCTTCTCATAAAGCATTCTCCCAGGCCAATTTCTTCAAGTGTTTCTCCAGCAATCACTCCAAGAGTCTGTATATTTTCATGTCTTAAGTTTAAATCTTTTATCCAGTGAGAGTCAATTTTTGTTATAGGTGAAAGGTGTGGGTTCAGCTTTAGTCTTCTCCAAGTCAGCTGCCAGTTCAACCAGCACCATTTGTTAAATCTTCCCACCAATTTATATTTTTGATAGGCTTATCAAAGATCAAGTGACGGTAAGTGCCTGGGTTCATCTCTTGGTTCTCAGTTTTGTTCCATATATCTATTTTTGTTCCAGTAATATACTGTATTGATCACTATAGATTTACAGTACAGTCTGAAGTCCGGTAGCATGATTCCACCTGATTTGTTTTTATTTCTGAGTAATGTCTTGGCTACTCGAAGTTTTTTCTCTTTCCATATAAAATGAAGTACTAACTTTTCCAGATATTTAAAGTATGACAGAGCTACTTTAATAGAGATTGCATTAAATCTATAGATCGCTTTGGGTAGTATAGACTTTTTAACAATGTTAATTCTTCCCAGCCATCAGCATGGTTTGTTTTCCATTTGTTAATATCTTCAGCTATTTCTTTTCTCTGAGTTTTATAATTCTCCTTATAGCAATCTTTCATGTCCTTTGTTAGGTACACGCCTAGATATTTCATTTTCTTTGGTACTATTGTAAAGGAATAGAGTTCTTGGCTGTTTTTTCAGTTTGTCTATTGTTAGACAAATGCTGCTGATTTGCGAGTATTGATTTTGTATCCTGAGATGCTGCTGCATTCCTTGATCATTTCTAAGAGTTTTGTAGTTGAGTCTCTGGGATTTTCCCGGTATACAATCATATCATTTGTAAAGAGTGAAAGTTTGATCTCCTCTGACCCTATATGGATACCCATGATTGTCTTCTCTTGCCTGATTGCAATGGCTAAGACTTCCATTTCAATGTTAAAAAGCAGCGGAGACAGTGGACAATCTTTGCTGATTCCTGATCTGAGTGGAAATTCCTGATCTAAAATGTTGTCAATTTTACTTCATTAAATATAATATTGGCTGTGGGTTTGCTGTAGATGGCCTCTATCAGTTTAAGAAATGTTCTTCTATGCCTATTTTCTTAAGTGTTCTGATTGTGAAAGGATGCTGGACATTACCACATCAATTGAGAGAATTGTTTGGTCTTTGTTTATTAAATTTTTATGTGATGTATTATATTTATAGATTTATTTTTTGGTTGCAACCGTCATTGTTTGGCAGGCCCGGGCTGGATTCGAACCTGCCAGCTCAGGTGTACGTGGCTGGCGCCTTAGCCCTTTGAGCCACAGGCGCCGAGCTTATATTTATAGATTTATATACATTAAACCAGCCTTGAGACCCTGGAATAAAACCCACTTGGTCATGGTGTATAATTGATTTGATGTGTTGCTGGATTCTGTTCACTAGGCACTTATTGAATATTTTTGCATCAATATTCATTAGACATATTGGTCTATAATTTTCTTTTCTTATTGGGTCTTTTCCTGATTTGGGGATCAGGGTGATATTTGCTTTGTAGAAATTGCTGAGAAGTATTCCATCTTTTTTCTATACTTTGAAAAAGATTAAGTAATATAGGTACTGGTTCCCCTCTAAAAGTTTGGTAGAATTCTGACATGAAGCCATCTGGTCCCGGACTTTTCTTTTTGGAGAGATTTTGTATAGTTGATGCTATTTCAGAACTTGATATAGGTCTGTTCAACATTTCTACTACTTTCTGGCTAAGTCTAGGAAGGTGCCATGCTTCCAAGTATTGGTCTATTTCCTTCATATTTCTGAGAATAGAGTTTTTTAATATTAAGTAAGGATTTTAAAGTTTTTGGTGAGTCTGTTGTTATTTCATCTTTGTCATATCTGATTGATGAAATTAGGGATTCAACTCTTTTATTTCTGGTTGGTTAGCCAAAGGTTTATCTACTTTATTGACCTTTTCAAAAAATCAACTGTTTAATTATTGATATGTAGTATAATTCTTTTTTTTCAATTTCATTTAATTCTACTCTAATTTTGGTTATTTCTTTTCTTCTGCTGCGATTGGGGTTAGAATGTTCTTCCCTTTACAGTTGCTTGAGATGTCCCATTAAGTTGTTGACTTCCCTTCTTTCCATTCTTTAAGGAAGGCTTGTAACACTATAAATTTCCTTCTTAGGGCTGCCTTTGTATTATCCCTCAGGTTCTGATTATTCATGTCTTATTGTTTTGTTCCAAATATTTGGTAATTTCCTTCTAAATCTCTTCTCAGCTATCATTCAGCATTAGGTTAGTTTCCATGTCATTGTTTGAGTATGCAGATTCCTTTTATTACTGAGTTCAACTTTTATTTCATGATGGTCTGAAAAGATAAAAGGAATAATTTCTATTCTTTTAAATTTGCTGAGTTTAGATTTGTGACCTAAGATGTGATCAATTTGGGAGGATGTTCCATGGGCTGATGAGAATAATGTGTATTCAGTTTTGTCAGGATGAAATGTTCTGCAGATGTCTGTTAAATCCAAATGCTGAATAATTAATTTTAAGTGTAAAACTTCTTTGCTTGATTTCTTATTGGAGGATCCATCCATCACTGCCAAAGGGCTGTTAAAATCTCTTACTATTATGGTGCTGAAGGTTATCATGTTGCTCATTTCTGTTAGGGTCTCTTTTATAAATTGAGGAGCATTCTGGTTGTGCAAATAAAGGTTAATAATGGAAATCTCATTATGTTGAGTGTTTACCTTAACAAATATGAAGTAACCATCCTTATCTTTCCTTACTTTCTTTTATTTACTTATTTTTTATTTATTTTTATTTTTATTTTTTTGTAGAGACAGAGTCTCACTTTCTCACCTTCAGTAGAGTGCCATGGCGTCACACAGCTCACAGCAACCTCCAACTCTTGGGCTTAAGCAATTCTCTTGCCTCAGCCTCCCGAGTAGCTGGGACTACAGGCGCCCACCACAACGCCTGGCTATTTTTCTGTTTTGCAGTTTGGCCAAGGCTGGGTTTGAACCCACCACCTTTGGCATATGCAGCAGGCACCTTACTTGATGAGCCACAGGTGCTGCCCATCTTTCCTTACTTTCGTTGGTTTAAAGCCTATTGTATCTGCAAATAAAAATGCAACACCTGCTTTATTCTGATTTCCATTTGCCTCAATTATAGATGAACATCCCTTCACCCTGAGTCTATATTTATCCTTTAAGGTAAGATAAGATTCTTCTATTCAACAGATATCTGGCCTGAGATTTTGTATCCAGTCAGCCAACCTGTGCCTCTTTAGAGGACAATTTAAGCCATTCGCATTAATAGAGAGTATTGATAAGACTTGTAGTATTTTGGGTGTCGAGTTTTTCAAAAGTCCAGTGGACATTTTTAATCCTTTTGCCACTGTGGAAGTTGGGATTTGATCAAAAGTTTCTGAGTGAGTTTGCTTTGGTGGTAGACATTGTGGTGGTCATTGTGGAAGATGGGTCTGACAATAAGTTTGGTTATGGCAAATTCTTTCAACATGTGAATATAAACAAAATATTTAATTTCTCCATTATAAATGAAATTAAGTTTAGCTGGATACAGGATCCTGGGTTGAAATTATCTTATTTTACTAGGTTAAAAATTGATGACCATCCTCTTCTGGCTTTAAAGTCTCTGCAGAGAGATCTGCAGTCATTCTAATATTCTTCCCCGTGTAGGTCATGGTTCTCTTACATCTGGCTGCTTGCAGAATTTTCTCCTTCATATTAGCTTTGGTGAAGTTAATTACAATGTTTCTGGGAGATGCTTTGTTTCAGTTGAGTGGTTCTGGGGTTCTGAAACTGACTGCTATCTCAATCAGAATCTCTTGCCATGTTTGAGAAGTTCTCCAGGATTATCTCTTGAAGTAGAGCATCTGGACCTTTGGAAACAACCTCGTTGCCTTCAGAAATTCCCATAAGGCAAATGTTTGCTTTCTTGGATTTATCACACAGCTCTCTGAGAGAATGATCCATTTTTGCTGTCCACTTCTCTTCCTCTTTGAGACTTTGGGAGCATTCACTATCTTTTTCTTCAATGTCAGATATACTTTCTTATGCCTTCTCCATGCTGTTACTGAGAGATTCTACTGTATTTCTCATAACTTGGAGGGCTACAACTTCTTTTCACAATGTGTGAAAATCTTTGGTGATTTTGTCTTTGAATTCATTGAATTCTTGAGATAACTTTTGAATTGTTCCTAGAATTTCTAGTTCCAACTTTACTTCTATTCTGTTAATCTTGTTTGTCATCCAAATTCTGAACTCGATTTCTGATATCTCAGCCATTTGTTTATGAATGGGATCTTCTGGTGTGCCCCCCTTGTTGTTCCCTGGGGGAGTTGATCTACTCTTGTTATTCATGATAGCAGAGTTTTTCTACTGATTCAGCCCCATGATTATTTTTCAATGTTTGGTAGATGAGCAGGTATGTGAAATTGGATTGGGGGCTCCTGGAGTTGTGATTAACCAGTCTTTTCCCAGAGAGCTGGGACTGGTGACTGCAGCTTTTCCCCCACAGCTTTGCAAAGGACCCATACAGTATTATAGCCTGTGACTCTGGAGACCTTCTTGGTGTGGTGGGGCTAGGTGACTGTCTTGAATTCAGCTGGTTTGTGTCCAATCCTAGAGAATAAGTGACTCTGGGTTAAATTGTCAACTGTGGAGAAATACAAGCAACTAAGACACCTCATTCGCCCCCCCATGGACAACAATTCGAAAAGGATAATCGAACCTTCCCACTACCAAAGAATCAGAGTACCACCTCGGAGGGTCCTTGGGTGATTGGCCTAGGTCAAGAGTTCCAAACTAATTAGCCTAGTCAGCCCCAACACTCAAGTGGGAAAGTTCAATAGGTTTCCAGGAACTAGATGACAGGTCTACTGGCAGCTCAGGTGTGGATCACTTCAGTGTGCCGTGGAGTCAGAAAGGCCCTCCCAGCAAATGAGTTAGTTGCAGGGAGGTTAATGCCCTCTTCCCCACCTTGCACCTCCATCACACCCATTCACTGGTAACCCCACAGGGCTCTGACCTAGTTCCCTCCAATGAGGAAGTGTGCCAGGGGTTTGTGCTTGCTAGAGTCACAGGGATATCAACGTCTCCTCAGCCAGGCCACCACACTCTGCCACCAGTTGGCAGGAGGATCTGAAGCCTGACTATCCCAAGTGCTCAATGGAAGCTCAGTAGTGTCACTCAGTTCCAGCTCCATCCTGGGCTGATACTGCTGCCATTTATATTCTTGCATAATTTGTGTTTCTGTCTTCCAGTTTTCCACTGCCAGCCAGATGTGTTTTGAATTCACAGAAGCTACAACTCAGCACTTCCCTATGCCACTGCCACCTCTCAAATTCTCACGGAGTTGGCATCTCTCTCGCTGCTGCACTCTTTGTTGGGGCGGGCATGATTTGAGCTCACAAAAGGCTCTCAGTTCCTGCCCTGCCCTGGGCTGATGCCACTGCCACATGCCCTCTTGTCCCACCTATGCTTCAGTGGGGTTAAGGTGCATCTTGGGCTCACAAAAGCAGCAATTCTGACTCAGCCATGCCCGGAGAGTATGCCCCCTCTGTGTGCCCGTATTCTAGTCTCATCACTTCTCATCCTTTTGGTTAAGACCAAGTGTAGTATCTATTCTTATCAGTTTAATATCTGATACGTCCTCTATCTGGGTTCTAGTCTCAGTACCCTCTGAGCCCCACCTGGGCAGGAATCACCTTTACTCATGGGACCTGTGTTTCCATCCCAGATATGCTCCACCAGTGGCTGTCCCTGGAGTAAAGGCTTGGTTCCCTCTGTTTGCTAAGAGAGACAAGAGGTATTTCTCCAAAGTATCTCCAGGTGTGTGAGCCCTATTGTTCCTGCCAGTGCCCCTGCAGCCACTGCCATGCTGTGCTGCGGGGCACTGTTTCTCCCTCACTCCACAGTCCTTGTTTTACACCTGTGCTGCTTTTTCAGCACAGACATATAGCAGCCCACACCTTGCCCGTACCTCTCAAGAAATTGCCCAAAAGTCTAGACTCTGAAGGGGACAGGCTTCTAGACCTCAGGTTGGGAGTGGAGGGGAGTGCTGGAAGTTCAGAATTGCAGGTAGAATATATGTTTAGTTTTATGCCTGGTGGGAGACTGCCACAGCACAAAAGTGGGTGCTCTCTGGGGAAGGAGTTCTGGTTTTTAGCAGGTATCTCCCATGGGATAAAATAGGAGGAGATCTGAACTCTGCTTGCTTGTTTGTAGAAAGTACACTGTGAGCTGTTCTCATGGGGGAGGGGACTCCTGTCTACTTGGCAATGGGTTTTGTACTGATTGTTTTTTTCCTTGGGTTCATAGCTAGCCTCAGCAGTGGTGATGTGCACTCTTCAATCTTCTCTCTTGGCTCAATTCTAAACCATCAGCTTATTTGATAAGCTTCTGTCTATTAACTCTCCTTCTGGATGGGAGTCTCATTTCTCAGCTTCCAGGTGTTCCACAGTCATCCCTACAGATCTCCCAGGACCTGCAGGTCAGAGAGTTACAGAAGATATGGCAAAGACTCCTGGATTCTTCCACAGTGAAGACAGAACTCCAACTTGATGCTCAGAGCAAGAGACAAATACTGCATCAGAAGAACCAACTTTTTGCTTCATTAATCTTGAGTGATTCTTTTGTTCTTGATTTCACCTAGTTCTGATATAATTTTTGGTTATTTTTTTTCTTTGCTTTTTTTTAGGATTAGATTGTTCTTTCATTTTCAGTTCCTTGAGAGGAGTTATTAGATTTTTGATTTGTCTTCTTTGATTCCTTCAGGTGGGCATTGAATAAAATGAAATTTCCTGTTCAGACTGATTTTGCACTATCTCACTGATCTTGATAGCTTGTAGCACCATTGTCATTTTCTTTAAGTAAATTTACTTCTTTAAGTAATTTACTTTTTTATCTCTCCCCTGTCCCAGCAACTGCTCAGCATTAAGTTGTTTAGATTTTATGACTTGGTTTAGAGGCGAGTATTCTGTTGGAAATAATTTCTACTTCTATTCTACTATGATCTGTAAATAAACATGGTATAATTTCTATTATTTTAAATTTTGAGGCTTATTTTGTGACCTAGGATGTGGTCAGTCTTGGTTATATTAATCAATTAGATGTAAGCATTCCACTTGTATATCAAATCAGCACATTGTACCTCATAAATTCACTAATATATACAGTTATGATTTAATAAAGGATTAAAAAAATAAAAAATAAATTAAGAAAACATAATGTACCATGTACTGAGAAGAAGAACATATATTCAGTAGTCTTAGGGCTAAAACATTATGCACGTGTATGCTAAGCCTATTTTTTCTAAAGTCATATTTAACACCAAAGTTTCTTTGTTGATTTTTGCTTTGAGGAGCTGCCCATTTCTTTCAATGCAGTGTTGAAGTTTCTGTCTATTGTGATGTTGTTATTTATCATTTTCTTTAGGTAAAATAAAGAAATGTTATATGTATCTGTGAGCATCTAACTCATATATGTGTGTGTGTGTGTGTGTGTGTGTGTGTGTATGACTCACATGTCCTCTTGTTGAATTATTTCTATGACCACTATATTGTTCAGTGTTTTCTTTATAAGCTTTGTTGCTTTAAAGTCAATGTTATCTTCAATAAGAATTTAAATTACTGCTTTCTTTTAGAATCTGTTAGCACAACATATTACTTTCCAACTCTTCACTCTGAATCTTAATTTGTACTTGGTTTTTAAAGACATTTTCTGAAGACAGCAGATACTTGGCTTGAGTTTTCCTTTTTTTTTTTTCTTTTGGTAATCCAAACAGCCAGACTCTGTTTCTTCAGTGGGAAGAGAAGAGTGTTTAAATTTATTGAGAGGTGATAAATAGGGTGGATTTTTGTCCATCCTATTGTATGGGACTCTGTTGCTTTGTTTTATTTCTTGGGCCATTGTGAAAGCTTATTGTAGTTAGTAGGAAGTTTCATTTTCTGGGGGTCCATTGCATTAGTCTATGTAGAGTATAATTCTGAGTATTTCTTGCAGGGAAGGCCTATAAATGGTAAGTTTACCCAAAGTTTGCTTGTCTGGGGAAGACTGAATTTCTTTACTGAATGTAAAAGTTGTTTTTGCAAAATGGAGAATCCTAGGCAGGCATTTGTTCTGTTTAAGAAAATTTAAAATAGGAACCCACTCTATTCTGGCTTGTGAAGTTTTAAATAAGAAATAAGTTGTTAACCTAATGGTTTTAAAATTGGCTAAGATACTGTTTACACCTCACAGTTTACAGAATTTTCTTTCATTTTGAATTTGTCCAGCTATATCACCATGTGTCTAGGAGATGTTCTATTTGAATTGAATGTCCTGATGTTTAATAGCATCTAGTAAATGTAATTCTAAATCTCTGTTGATGTTTGAGATATTTTCAAATAGAACCTTCATGATTTTGAGTTTTTATTCTTCTCTTTTGCTTATACCTATAATTTGTATGTGTGTACACTTTGCACAGGCCCATATCTCCCTAAGATATTGCTCTTCTCTTTCCTGCTACATATAACTGGCTCAGCTTGAAAGTCCCATTGTTAAGTTCTTATGGTCTTTTTTCTCCTTGGTTTTCTCCAGCTAATCTGTATCTGAAACTTTCTGCTGTGTTTCAAAACAAATTTAATGTATATTTCAATTTTGTAAGCTCTATTATATCCTTTCTAATTTTTTCCACATGCTTGGTGAATTTGTATTTGATCTCATTAAGTTCCTGAGTTTTTTTTTTTTTTTTTTTGGACTTTTTGCTGGTTTTCAGTTTTCTCTTCTATTTTATTCATCTTATATTTCTTTCACATTCTGAATTCCATTTCCCTAATTTCAAGAATTTCTTTATGGTTGACATTTTCTGCAATGGCTCCATGGTGATCACTTGGTGTAGGTTATCTGTTCTGATTTTTCATTTTGCCAAATTTCTTTTGCTGCTTTTTCCTCATGTGTAGTTTCTTTCTTTTTTCTATCTTTTCTTCTATTTGTCCATTTCCATATCTATGCTATAGGGGTGATTTGGCACAGTTTATAACTAAGCCAAGAAAGACAGTTGTTATACAGGAGTATCTGTTGTGATCAGAATGACAACTCAACAAAATGGCAAGGTAGAGAAAAGAAACCTAAAATCAAAGTAAAAAGTGTAAAATCCTTAAATGAACTAATCTGAGTTATGTCTCATATTAAGTGATTTTCTTGACCATACTTCTAGTTCTCTCCAGTTTATTTTTAATTTAGATATACTTTCATATGTGTCCTTAATTGCTAATTGATTAGTTTCAATTTAGTATTGAGCAATTTGTTTTTTCCTCCATTCTTGCGATGTTTTGCTTAAAAGAATGTTTTTCACTTCTGTCCAGTATGTCATAAAAGATACTAGATTTCCATTTTTATGGCTGAGTAGTACTCCATGATATGAATGTGTGACATTTATTAATTTATTCATGTATTTGTGAATAGTAGTGTTGTTTCCACATCTTTGCCATTGTGAATTTTGATACTTTAAATATTCAAGCATTCATGTCCTTTTTATAAAACGACCTTTTTTTTCCTTTGTGTAGATGCCCAGCTGTGGGATTGCTGGATCAAATGGTATGACTGCTTTAAGTTTTTTGACATATCTCTATACAATCATCCATAGAGTTTGTACTAGTTTGCATTCCTACCAACAGTATATAACATATCTTCTCTCTTTGCATCCTTACTAGCAACTGTTGTTTGGGGTCAGTTTAATATGACCCATTTTCACTGTCATTTTGATTTTAATTTCTCTGAAGACACTGAGTGTTTACAGATTCAATG
>CAUYRH010096237.1:0-64752 GCA_963574655.1 Perodicticus potto
ATAGTGATTAAGAAAATGCTATGAGGGCTATCTCTCACAGTACGATCAAAATGTTTCTGATTGTATATGAAGCACATTCTGCCCTATGATTGCACCAATGTACACAATTATGATTTAATAAAATTATTAAAAAAAAAAGAGAGATTTAATGACCAACCTGGGGAGGTGCTTGAACTTGGGAAATGGGAGATGAGCAGAATAGTTGCTTTAAATGCATGCCCCACCCCCACCCTGGGAACTGTTTCCACCCGTCCTCCAGGACCCTCTGTCTCCCGACTTCCCTCCTTGTGCATGTTGCCTCTCTGTGTGTCTCTCAAAGCCCAAGCCACAGACCAAGGGGAGAGGATGTAGATAAGGATGAGGGGCTCCCTGTGGCAGAAGAGGAAGATCAAAGATAACACTTCCAGGGAAGCTCCCCCCAAATTCTGCCTAAACAAGATCTGAAATCAATGATAAAAACTTCCATGGAATACCATATTACTATTGGTATTGTCACCACTAGTTTTTTACAAAACAGCATATTGTCTAACTAAGATGTGTTTTAAAATATCTTATAAAGTAAAATCTTGTCCTTTAGACCAAAAAACCATGATGAGCATTTTTTCTGTCCTGATATCCTTCTGAATAAAGGCAAGGGTCTCCATTAAACAATTGCAATCTTATTTTAAGCACAAACACACATGTACCATTAATACATTTTTTAAAATTGGTTTTCCTCAGCCCTGGACATAAAGGAGGTTAAATCTTTGTCTCTGACACTAGACCTAAACTTGGTTCTTTGGACTGCTGGCTTTGAAGACCATTCACAGAGGTCCATCAAGAAAAGTTTCTATAGAGAAATTGATTTTTTAAAACTGGATGAAAAACAGTTACACAGGGGTTTTGTTTTAGTTTCGACATGGCTTCTCGGAGCCTTCAGCGTGCGTATAGTACAAAGAGATCCCATGTACTCTGAGCCCAGTTTCTCCTGAGCATCTTAGAGGGAAGGATATAGCACGTGATGTTTCCCAAACTTATTTGATTGTGGAACCCCCACCTTTTTCTCCCCAAGGTTATCGGTAAAACTAGCTTTCTATGTAATTGATTGTGGAAAATGCTAGCAAGAAGTATAACTTAATATGGGTGGTATCTGTGTGAGGAACTTGAACATTCAACATGACCCTTGCATTAAAACTCATTCACTCGAAATCCTTAGGAGACAAATTTGGAATGTGAGTCACAAGAAAGCTGACTGAAGAAATCCTCACTTCCCTTATGAACTACAAGAGAGAAGACAGGCCATCGGGTCCAATTTGTTCACTGAATCACAATTAGTGTGGAGTTAATTATAATAAGGCGTAGAGTTGGAAAGATTTGACCGTAATGAAGACAAAGCATTGACACTGCTTTTACTAGATTTGAATGGAATTAAACCTTTTCATTGTCATCTTTCCAGCAGAAACTGTTTAACTCCCTCTCATTTTCTTTGACATTCAACTTGATGACAGCTAAAGGACACACAATTTCAGTGTCTACTTAAATCCAGTTGTTGTTGAGGCAGATGCCACACAGACATCTTTTGACCTGTGCCTCCCAATGCAAGTGGTCAGAGACACTGGTCAGTCCCGGGCTGTGCTGAGCGTCTGCCAGCCACCTCCATGACAGCCTGGTCTGAAAGCGAGATAAGCCCCGATCTGCATCTCCTTCCTTCCTAAACCAGGGATTTTATACCTTTAAATCCCTTATAAGTAACTGAACTAACTACTTAAACAGTCCTTTTGAAAATAGGTTCATTTATTGGCTTAATGGCTTAGGATGCATTCTTTGCAAATTCAGCCCTGAGGGTCCAATCAGAAGATGAAATATGTCTGACTGGGCCACGGCAGGAATTGATTAAAGGAAGCTGTTGCTTGTTTCCTGGTGCCACACTGAACAGAAATTAAAATGCACACAAGACGCTGTTTTCATCTTTAGTGCCTTGGACTGAGAGATTCCCCCCCAACTAAATAGGAAGTGGTTGAGGCCAGTTCAAAAGGAGAATCTTAATGTTAAAATGCATAAAAATAGCAGGCTTTTCACAAATGTGTAACTTTGAAACACACCTATGAGTTCCCAAACATGCCAATGCTGAAAGTGATGGAATGAACACTTGTGATGGGAAGACGGGCAGAGACCAGATAAACTTGATCACGGGTCCTCTGGGCTGACTCCTTCTTTCTCTGTAAAAATTGGGAGCAAAATTGGATTATCTAGAAAATATCCTTACCGCAAGGACTGTGGTGAATACTGTAGAGACTGAGGCCTGAGGCTTCTGTTAGGACAGGAAAAGGCTGAAGTCTCAGGACTCCGTCTGGATAAAGCAGAGGCCTGAAGAGCCTCAGCTGTCTTGTCGACATCCTGTCCCACCTTCCCCAGAGCTGTATCCTCCACTCTGTTTGTCAGTTTAGTCCAAAGCCCAGTTATTTGAGTGGACCCAAGTATGGGGATACTAAAGTCAGGACTCTGTGAGTTGCACATTACAGAAACCCTGCTGGGTTTAAAAGAAGAATAAAAACAATAAAATAGAAAGAGATTCATTTTATTTTCATTGCGTGTAACAAGCACAAGAGTATGTTTCCTTCAGACACAGCTGCATTCCGATGCTGAAATGTCTCAGGACCCTACCTCTCTTCTCTCGGTTCTTTTGTTCTCTGGTTTGGTTTAATTTCTAAAGAGCCTCTCCTTTCATGATCCTAAAATAAATGGCCATCAGTAGCTCAAGGCTTTTATTTCATCAGCTTAGCAATTCCAGTGGAAAGGGATCTTTTTTTCTTGTTAAGCCCCAAGTTCATTGAGCAATTCTCAAAAGTGGCGGGAAAGGCTACGGAGGGCAATACAGATGCTGCCTCTTTAAACTAACCCTTCACGGGAGTACGTTAGCTGAAGCATCTATCTGCAAAGCAATGGCTTGGTTCAGAGGACCAGGGAATATTAGGTAGCCAGGCCTAAGCCAGGCCTAAGTCCAGCACCTCCCGCTGAAGCCACTACTTTGTAGGAAACTCTCCCTCTTCTTATTTCTCTCTGTAAGTGACATTTCCTATTTCTGTCTTCATTCTGAGGCTAGAAAAGATGGGGCAACCTAACCATCTTCTCCAGCTAGGGCAATAATGATAGTAAAGGCATATTGAATGGTTTTGGAGATATTAGTTCATGTTATTTACACTAAAATGCACAGGGTGCATACTATTTTTGATGTCCATCTTAAGAATGAACAAACTAAGGATGGCGAGGTAGAGAATATTGTCACAGTGCGCAGGCTATAAGGGATGGTGAGGCTGGTACTTATTGAGGACAACCTAGCAGTTATTACCACTCTCTCCCCTCCGATTCCTTTTTCAACGCGAGGGGAGGAAGTGACCTAGAAAGAGTTCAGGGGAAAGAGAAGGTCATCCTTTCTAAGCAGCAACCCCATGAGCTGTATTTCACTTCTTATAATAGCTATTTTTCTGAAATGTGTTTGAAATTCTCCCCTGGGCAAATCAACTCCTCTTTTCCTTTTGCAGTCTTTGATAAAACAGCCAATGAATATCATAAGTTCTTTCACTGTACTGGAATTTTCTTGAATGAATGACAGCTTAAAATGATAGGACACTGGTTGGAGCTTGGGAATCTTTTTATGAGATGGTAAGATTTGCTCTGATAGATGCTTGTTAAAAATGGGTTATCACCTGTAAGCCCTTTTGCTCATCCTAATTGAGAAGTTGACACCATCTTTTGTCACTACTGTGCTTGTGTTCTTACAGAATCAATTGCCATCTAATTTACTTTAAAGAAATAGTATTGCTTGGTAGCATTTTTTGGTGGATTTTAAAATCATTTTCCTTAGCTAGGATACATGCCAGTTTTCTTCCCAGCCTATTTGTAAAGGTCACTTATATTCCTATGATGTTTTTATGAGGATGAACTTGAACTGAGGATTGATAAACGTAATGTGATTTCTGACTAGGCTTTGTGAACTCAGGTGATACCCTTCTCTTGAACTGGCCAATTACTGAGGCTCTCTACTGGTTAACAATAGAAAAATGAGAAGTAGATCGTTAGATACCCATTGGCTTTGACCTACTCTTTGAAGTAATGCTCCCAGCAACTAATTTTCCTGCGGTTGTTGATACAGCAAGACCATTTGGATGTGCTATGAGCCAATCAAGTGTAATGTTCCCATCCAAATAAATAATCACCTTGTAATGGGTACATTAAAGTGATTTTGTCCCTCCTGAGACTATCACAAGAAGCAGCCAAAGGTTTTCAGGGAGAACTCACGTTTATCAATTGGTTAGAAAAATGGAAGATATACTCACTCCTCTGTTAATACAATTGATGTGTGTCAGAGCTCTGGAAACAAAAGACAAAAAATGCCCTTGACTATCAGGTCATCTATTTAAAAGGCTATTGTTTTCTCAGTAGTCAGAGTTCAAGATTTGTTATGTTTAATGGTCGTTTGTAGCTTCCTTCTGAATAGAATAGATTTTCAAATTGCAGACCACAAGGCAAGCATCAAATTGAATCTGAAAATCAATGACCCATCATACTTACAAGTATGTAGATGGTCATGCCATGATTAGGGAAGAGCAGGGAAGCACATGCTTGACGAAGAACAAACAAGGGCAGCTTTCTTTACCCACTTCTTCTCTCTGCCTTCTGCTCCCACATCCTGATCTGCCATTGAAATGTGTCAGTGAATTTAAGTCAAGTAATAATCTGTGACTAATCTATATGCAGCTTCTAAGCCGGTTAGCATTTCAGTTTAGCAGAGGCTTCTGCATTCAACAGTCTTCTCCCCTTGCTGAGATCCCTCCTGCCATCCTTGTTCACAGAGAACATGCTTTACATCCACATGGTTCCAGCAGCTTCTTATAATCCTGAATTGTGTTGGCAAGAAAATGGAGCACTAGTCTTTAAGACTTTCAACAGAAAGGCAGTAGCTGCACAATAGAAAAACCTAAGTTTCTTTATTATTATTTGTACCAACAGCTACTGTTTCTATGAACATGTTCTGTTTGCGATGGTATTTTTGAAATTTCCAAGATCCCCTGGAGGTAGCTGTGAGTTAGGCATGATTCCTCCCATTTTACAGATAAGGAGGAGAACTGCAGAGAAATTAAGTACCTTGTCCAAAGTGATTTAAGACCAAGTCTGCACCCAGCCACAGACAAAAATTAGAGACCATAATTTTCACCAAAATCCAATGTCCCTCTCAGAAACAAATTGGAAAATCCCTCCCCATGTGATCACTTCTTTATTTTTTAAACAAATTTAAAAAAAATGAAAAAGGGACAATTGTAGATTTAAAGAAAAGTGGCAAATATGGTACAAAGAGGTCCCATGTACTCTGAGACCAGTTTCTCCTACTGTTAACGTTTTACATTAGGAAGATATACTTGTCACAACATATAGGGCCGAAGTCACTACATTATCATTCAAGACATTCCCTGGTTTGTCTGTATTTATTTAGTTTTGCCTAAAGTCCTTTTGTTGGTCCCAAGATTTCATCCGGAATGTTATTGTCATTGTGTTATCTTGTCCCCTTAGGCTTCTCTAGACTGTGATGGTTGCTCAGACTTTTCTTGGTATTGACAACTTTGACAGTTTTGAGGAGTAACGATCAGATATTTTCTAGAATGTTCCTTCATATGGGTTTCCCAGATGGTTTTCTCTGGGATCTATTTTGACTATTAAGCAAATGCACGATAGCTTCATCAGGAAAATTTCCTGAATGCTCTCTCTATTGTCAGTGTAGGCATGCAGATGAGAAAAGCAATTCTTTGCTACGCCAGGGTCAGTATTAAATGAGCCACTTTGAAAAAAACGTACATATGTACATCAAGGGCAGTTATGTTCTTCTGAATGAACAAATAAAAGGAAAAATTTCATAAGAAAATTTTTAGCCCAGAAATCTCTCTCTCTCACACACACAGACACACATCTACCCCAGATATTTGTAAGAAAGTTAAAAATTTTAATACGACAGATGAAGCCATGATTTCCGATTTAAGTTAATGATAAAATTGTCATTGTGAATAGCTTATCGGTAGCCAACAAAAACAGATGTCCATATAACAATTTGGAGCTATCCGATGCATAAAGCAATTTGTGGATAATCTCCTAAGCAGATATAGCATTGAAATGTATTCATCATCAATCAAACGTACATCCGGGCTGCATGTCTAACTGACCAGTTAATTCCCAGGCCATTTCAGGAGCTAGAAATTAGGGTTTGAAATGGAGCCCTTGGTATTGGACTTCAGAATGCTCTAATTCTATTTTTCTTTCTTTCTTTCTTTTTTTTTTTTTTGAGACAGAGTCTCACTATGTAGCCATTGGTAGAGTGTCGTGGTATCATAGCTCACAGCAACCCCTCACAGTTCACAGCATACTCTTGGGTCTAAGAGATTCTCTTGCCTTAGCTTCCCAAGTATCTGGGACTACAGACACTCCCCACAACACCCGGCTATTTTTTAGAGATGAGGTCTTGCTCTGGCTCTGGCTGGTCTAGGAACTTGTGAGCTGACTGTCCACCCATCCTGGACTCCCAGATTGCTAGGATTACAGGTGTGAGCCACCGCACCCAGAGCAATGCTCTAATTCTAACAGACAAGAGAACAGAGTTTGCTGCTCCTGCAAGGAATAGAGCTCCCTGTGCTGTGCTGTCTATGCCAAACCAGGTAACCCATCAGGCTGTTTTTGACTCTGAATTGTTAATGTAACGATGTAAAAATATGACCTCTCCATTCAAGGGACTGACACCTAAAACAAAGAAAGACATCTGTGGGGCAAGGAAAAAAGTGTTTGGGCTTTCTCACCTGTGGCCTTGCCGGAAGCTGCCCTGTGCTCTAGACAGCCACATGGTGTACAGTCAAGTCAGGTTCATGTAACCGCTGTTGGGCATGTTGCCACTTTTGTTCCCCTGGGTATAAATGTGCACAGGACCTTTCCCATGTGTGGATCAGGGGTCACAGATTGCTATGTGTAACTTAGCTCCCCTGCGGCCAGGAGCTAGGGCAGGCCTCCCAGGTACTTAGCTCACCAGCCACCCCTGAGCTGAATAAAGCGCTTTGCACATGCCATCCAAGCCTGAGTTTCTCTCCAGTCTGACCAAATTAGAAGCCTGGCATTACAACGTCTTTCACCGAGTATACTATTGGGGACACGGACATGAGGCTGAGTATTCAGTCTTACGTAGTATCAGAGAAGAAAACCTTATCAGTGGAAGCTCTTTATGGTCATTATGCTTTAAAACACTCCTGAGTTTTAGCCTTTGAGTGGATGAAATGTCTCTCTGCAGTTTCTTCCCCAGCTCATGGTTGTCAGGAGATTCTGTCTCAACTCTGGTGTCCACAGAAAGTGCCTCTCAACCTCACTGCTGGGCTGTGCGTGTTACCTCCTGCTCTCCTAACCACAAAAGGAACAATAACTTTAATTTCCTTTTACAAGAGGAAAGCACATTTGTTAGAATAGGCAAGATCATTATAACAGGCATGTGATACTTGTATGCAGCAGTAAAGATGATTCTTTTAAACCTGCATTGAAAGTTAGACTACACACCTGTATGCATTTCCTGCCACAGCTGCCCAGCTGCCCTTGGGCTCCAGGGGTATCTGTAATCCGGGAACCCAGCCAGAGGAGGAATGAGAAGAGGTGGGGGTCTCTGATGGCTGAGGAATATGAGGGCTTTATCCTTAGCGAGGGCTCGAAATTTTCTTTGTGGAGCTTGAATTTTGAAGCCCCTCGTGGTCTGGAAGCCTGCTCTACATCAGAAGTTGGAAGCAGTCTGTTATTGATTGCAGCTGTGTCCTGGTTTGGCAGGGGTAGATGGGTGTAGAAAGCAAATGTAGTCCTGTTTGGCAAGGACACATCCCAGGTGAACGATGATTAGGAAAGATGCCTGGAGGCAAGGTTACAAGCCAGGGAGACAGAAATGACAGTCTCTGGATAGATAATACGTGGCTTGTAATAGCTTCCTTGTGTACCTAAGCACCCTTTACTCATTAGGGTCTAGAGCACATGTGTGAATCTGCATATGTGTGTTCATGTATGTGTGGGCATATATGTGTACATTCGTTGCAAGCCCTTAAAAAGCTTCTCCAAGAAGTCTCCATATCCAAAGTGGGCCTATAGAATGGTATTTGGGGATTAAACTTGAAGACGTTTACCGCTCACAAAAACCCTAAAAGTTCCTGATGTGGTGATCTGCCCTTTTGCTGAAGCAAAATTTGAAATTTTTGCTGCAAGGACTGGTTATATATCCATGGAATGAACTTAATTACCAAATCAGCAAGCACATCACAGCAGACTTTTGTGATAGAAGAAGAGCAACTTTTACAATAGGATAGTGGTTTTCTTTCTTTGTTAAAAGCAAAAAGTCCTACAATGCGTGCCATCTGCTCGACTGGGAATGGCAAGGTAAAGATACATGGTTGGGTGCATTTGAACATGTGGAAAATAGTGTCGGCCTGGGTGTGGTGGCGGTGGTGGAATAGCGTGGGCCTGCCAGGGCTGTAGGGAGGAGTTAGTGATTTGGATGCACAAAATATTAGTCAAATGAAAAAACAAGAGAAGTGTAAACTCCAGGAAAAACAAAAAGGTTTATAAGACAGGATACTTTACTCAGCAGAGTATAATATTCATGGATTCATAACATAAAAACATACAGTATGACTTAGCCAAAAAGTATGCACAGGAATATTTTTAAAGGGCAGCATATGGGTACCTGTCAATACGTGTGTCAGTGCAATTGGGGAGGAACTCTAACCTTCCTCTAACAAAATATAGGCAGTCAATGTCTCAAACTAATACACGAAAAAATATAAGAATAAATACATTATAAAATTACAGATTTATATAATCTTTGCTCACTTCTAGAAAAAACAGCCAAAAGAGTCAAAAATAGTTGATACTGGTAAACATAACTGCTATTTTCTATAATAAACCTTTAACTGCTATTTGATTTTCAACAGTTTTTATGCATTCTCTTAACAAAAATCAATGTTAATTTAAAAAACGACCATGGATAAATTTTTTTTAAAAAAAATATCAAATAGTTCTATGCAATTGATGATTAGTTTTCATCCAGAAAATAAAAGTCTGGGAAAAATTAAAAAGTAGAATATGCTGTAAAAAAAGAAAAAGAAGAAGCATCTGAAGATATTGCTTAAATATTCAATTATATTGATTGATGTTTTTTGTGGAGAGGGAGGGAATATGTTATAATTTTTTTTTACATTTGGAAATCCTTACAGATCTTTGATTATATCCCTATGAATCTCGAAGATTCGCTGAACTAAATTCAAACTAACAAAACAGCTGAATTTTGAAGAAATTTCTGGCATCAGGAAGAATTCTTTACTGAGATGTTCTCAAGTATTTTTTTTAACTATCAGCTTCCTCTGGTCCATTTAAGTGTTGGTATTATCAACTTCTTGTGAAGCATACAGGGAAGATCAAGAGGAGAGAGCTCAAGAGCAGGGCGTTGGTGCCGCTTGGTATATTTTGCTGCTTTCTTGTCTTCTTTTTACTTTCCAGTTTAGTTTTAATTTTAATTAGCACATCACAATTATACATATTTATGGGGTACAGCGTGGTGTTTTGATACACGTGTACAACGTGTAATGATCAGAGGAGGGTAATTAGCTTCTTGATGATTTCTAAGAAGCTGAGATAGAGCAGTCCGGACACTGCAGGGTGAGTTAAGAGGAAGATTGCTTCACTGGTTTGACATCCATGCTTTTTCTGAGGCTCGTACCCGCTGCTTTATTAAACAGGGTGCAGATCTCAGCTATTTAATAGAATGACCAAACCCACAAATTCTTTCAGCATGATTCGGAAAGTGGTGAGATTAAGAAACTTCCAAAAAACATTCCTTAAAAGAAAGAAAAAAAAATCAATCTCCTTGAACAAAGTTAAAGGTGAACTTACGTCACTTTTTGAAAAACGTTTGAACGATTTGTGTTGCAAATATAACGTGACTTTGAGAGTTGCCGCCCCGACAGGAAAGCAGGAACATGCGTTCAGTCGTGAGGGAGTACACGGAAAGGGAGGTCATCGTGCCCCTTCGTCCTGCAGGTTTTCAAGAGACATGCAGTGAGTGGGAGTCCCCACCAAAGCCTTTGCCCATGACGACATACCTCGCTGAGACTCGGTCCCTGTGACTTGCCACACCCCCTTCCTTATTCCTGAAGCCTGAAAATTCACCCCCAGGTGTCAAATGGCAGAGCTGGTCCGAGAACAAGGTGGACACGCGCTCCCTCCTGGTGCCTTTCATCCTCTTTGCTCACTTCCAGAAAGCCATCTCCTTCGGTGTGGACACCTCTCCTACCTTATAACTAGTCAAGGCAGCGCCACTGAGATGTCACCAGATGCATCCAGCTCCCCTGGGGAGGATGAAGAATCAAAGCTGCAGCCTCTTTTGTTGACATTCCAGAACAGAGGAACATTTCAGTCTCTGAGGAATCTCACCAGGGAGAGACGATGCCAGTTCAACGAGACAGACGTAGACAATGTCCTCCAGTTTCCAGATTTACACAGGGCTGGTAAGGAACAGCAGCTGCCTCATCAGTGCCGAAATGCTGACATGATTGCGAGCCCTGAGCAGCAGCCGGGCAGCCTCTTTTTGCAGGGAGCCCCAGAAGAAGCCTTTCCGCCTCTCTCTCACTGTGAATGGGGGTGACCTCTCCCTGCCCTGGCTCATTCCAGATGCCCTGGCAGATGCCTTTAGCTGCCGTAAAACTTCAGAACAGAAGTGCCCAAATAATTTAAAAGGCTGCTTCCTTCTCCTTGGACTATTGCATATTAACAATAGCAACAGCTTCATGGGATTGTTACAAAGATAAATTAGTTGTTAATTAAATGTAAGATAACCGGAAGAATCTTGGGTGCAATGAATGTGAACTATCATCATTAGCAATAGTGGTGGCAATATCTGAGAGACCGACAAGAATGTAAGAGATAAATTTACACGTAATCTGAGGAGGCAGCTAGGTGACTGGGCTACTTGTGTTATCTAGTTGATATGAAGGTTCATAAATCCTCTGAAGAAGGATTTCTGTGCTGGAGAAAATGGGCCAATGTGCTCAAAGCCCTGGAAAGAAAGCCCGGGGAGGTTACAGGAAAGAAAACTATCAGAAGTTGGATATTGACCACAGAGTCATTGGAGGTAGGAGAATCAATGGCATACACTTATTGATTCATGACTATTTTAGAGCTTTTGATCAAAGGCTTTCTTTCATAGTTGGGAAAATGGAGGAGCCAGGAAGTTAAATTGAATTTTCAAGGCACGTGAAGTTAGTGGGACTCCCCAGGAAAGCCTTTGCCCATTATAACACACTGTGCCCTGGGATGTAAAACAAACACCACCACCAAAATAACCCCAGCGTGGAAGGCCTACTCTTCTTGAGGTTGTAGCCAGTTTTGAGCCTTACTAGTCTACAAGTGGGACAAGCCCTGAAGCACCTGATAAGGCAAGTAGGAGAGCATGAACTTGTGGACCCGAGTTTCCATGTTATTTCACAAATGATAATTACAATAGTAGTGATGATGGTCGCAAAACAGTGAAGTGGTGATGAACTCTCTGACCAGCTCTGCCATGAGCTAGGATTCTGATTCAAAACCTCGCTTTGACATCTATTCATAGGCAAGTATCTAATTCACATGTTAATTAAGTTACCTCCCTTATAGATTTCTGAGGATTATGAATGAGAATATATGTGGTGCTTGACCCACACTCAAGGTAACTGTTCAACAAGTGTCATCTCCTAAGAGCAATTCATTCTAGTGTATGAGGACCATGACTACAGAACTAGGATTCGAACGCGGGGCTCTCGGACTCCAAAACTTGCTGGCAGGTGCACTTCATGGAGGCAGCTGCTTGGCAAAGTGGGCCTGAAGCAGAAAGAAAGATCGTGAAAAGTTGCAGCCCTGTTTCAGACACTGCTCAAATGCTCACACTAGATTCCGAGATTACAACAAAGTAAATTAAATTCTAAACTTGGCACTGAGGTTGGAATGAGACACGAAATACACTGCCAAGTCTCTCGGGCTCCTTCTGGATGGGTCCCCCAGACTGCCAGAATTCTCTTGCTCCATGCACGGGGGAGCCCAAGAGACAGGATAAGGGTGAAACTTGGCACAGAAGTGTTGGGAAGTACAGAGAGAGAACTGGCCTCTTACCTGCAAGGGTGATGCCTTGGGAAGCCTGTTAAGATGTGGGAGCCAAGGTCTGCTTGGCAAATGTCTTCCTTGGTGGGGGATGCGTGGGAACAACCCATTTGTAAAAAGAGGGCAGCTGAAACAGAAGGGAAACCTGAGCTCAGTAACAGTCATTGCTGCAGAAGGAGGCTGCAGAAGAGGTGAATGGAATTCTCCTGTGCAATTAAGTCATTTACATCTTAGGAAGAAGGAGCGATGCAGAATGTCTCAGGCGTGATTCTGAAGATTTGGTGCCTCTCCCCTCCACCCCATAGCTCAGCATTCACTCACTCGGCAAATGCCGCTGCTGACTAGGTGAAGTTCCAGCAGCCGGGGATGCGGCAGTGGTTTTTTTGTTTGTTAATTTGTTTGTTTTGAATGTGAACACAGATCACTGACCATACATGGTAGAAGGGAAAATAGACAACAAATAAGTGAAGAAATAGAACCAAATGCTGGGCTATGGCATGAAGATAATTTGAGCAGGATAAGAAATGGAACGCATTTGGAGATAGCTCCTATAGACGAAGCTGGCAGTGGAGGGCTTCCTGAGGGATGACATTTGAGCAGCGAATGGTGGGAATGAGTGTGAACAGGCAGCTATTTGGGGAAAAGAGAACTTCAGGCTGCAGGAGGGAATAGCAAGTGCAAATACCCTGAGGTACCTCCATGCCTGGTCCAAGGAGGGCTGGAACGAGGGCAGTTAGGGCAGAGACAGCAAGAGGGAGGTGTAGGTGGGAAGTTCGGACCGGTGTGAACGGCATTCCGAAATGGGAGTCTCACTTCTCATCAATGTTTTCATAAGATTAGTTCATCCAAGATGAAGGCAAAAACGTTTGGTTTTGAATATTCTCCAGAGAATAGCCTGCCAGTTCTAAAAAGGAGAAAAATAAAGAGCAGGATGCTTTGTAGGTGAAACTGTGTTTACATTTCTTTAAATTTTAAATGAACCTATTTCCTACACTGCTTTTGAACACAATAGGATAACCATCTAGCCATCCTTCTCTGTCGGGGGAGTGGAGAAAAGAGGGGCATTGTGATGGAGGGAATACAAAATAAGTGGGGTTCATTTAAGAAAAACCTGAGAAAATCACTTGGAAGTAGCAAATACAGAAATTAATTTGTGTTGTAGCTAGGAAATGGGAAAAAGAGATAGGACCACAGTGGTTGGCCTGGGACTGCCACCCCAGGATCAGAAACCTTCCTGAAATGGTACCCGAAGTAGACAAGCGGCATGTAAGCGGCAGGGGACTGAGATACAACAAGGTAGCATTTGAGACAGAGCAACTGCCAGAGCTCATGAAGAAGACAGTGAGTTAGCTTGCGCCTCCTAAAATAGGCCAGAGTCTAGCAAACTATCAAGATAATGGCCTTGGGAAGGCTAACATGGCAGTGCTTCGGCCTTTCCGTCCCCATCGCTCTACCTGCTGTAAAAGCACATTCTCCGAATTGTCATTATAAATCGGCTTTGCCCCAAACATCTCAGAATCCTATCCTAGCCCTTGACATGGGCCCTCCACTGCCAGCTAGTCTATAGGAGCTATCTTTAAACATTTTTCTATTTCTTACCCTGCTTAAATAACCTCAGCTTTATGATAGACACCCTTGCCCTGTTGAATCTCTGAGCACCAGCATGTGCAGTCCCAGTACGCAGATGCTTCTGCCATTATCATTCTCCACAGTGAATGCCCGGGACTGCATTTGGTGGGCAGGCAACAGATCTCAGACCCTGGAATCCGACTGCCCATGTTGTGACCTGGGCACTGTCTCCTGGCTTCCTCTTTGCTCGCTGGGCTTGGATGTACCTAGATTTCCTCATTCATAAAATAATGGAAAATAACATGGTACTTGTGAAGACTCAGTGTAAATATACCCATAGACACAGTAATGCCAGATAGAGGGTTCCTTCATTGATGTTACTTATTAGTATTATTAGCAATATTGGCTCATGGGGCTTTTACTTTCTTTCCTTCTTCCTTCCTCAAGCTCTCTTTCTTCTTAGTTCTGCTTTTTCCTTAACATCTTTATTCGTCAACGTCACATCCTTTCTATTATTATATTTCAAGAATGGGCTGTAGACTCACTTGACATTGGTAAATAATACAGCTCGGTGGTGAGTGGCATGCAGGTGGTCAATGCTGGTACTTTACAAGGATGAACATTACAGTAGCTGAACACAGCTTCTGACGACCCCTCACTTAGAAGGCGATAACACCAAGTGTAAATGTGTGTTTCAAGGAAGTCTTGCTCCGTATGAATGAATTTCTGATAGGCCAATTGAAAAGATTAAGAAGATATAAAAATGGAATGGCAAGGGGAGATCAAGAGAAAAACAGGAGCCTTTAGGGATGTGAGATGAGCAAATACAGCATCAGCTAATGGCATGTGTCTGAAGCAGATAAAAAAGAGCATAACTCCCTTAAGAAAGTCAGAAAAGCCTCCCCCTGTGGGGAGCAGACACGCTGTCTTCACCGTGGCACGTTACCAAGTATCTGGTTGGCAGTTTGTCTTAAAGTTCTGGATGGCATCCAGAGAGAGAAAATCCTTATTTTTTGATTTTTGGGTGATACCAGGAACTACAGGCAGAGAGGTTTTCATCTAGAACCCAGAAAGGAAAAAGCCGATCCTTTACTTGGAGCTAAAAGAATGAGCCATCTGGCTTGGGGAGGTTGGAGCATGAACAGCCAGGTCGAGACTCTGACTCTCTGACTCCCAGTATCCACCGACCCATCACAGGGACCCCCTTTGCCTCAGTCCCTGCGATCTGCCCAGTGGCGGAAAGGGAGTCTGAGTTCTGCCACATCTAACTGTGAACTTGGGCAAATTGCTTATGCTTTCAAGTACTCAATTTCCTAATCTGGGAAATGGGTGATAAAAGAATGACTTCAGATCAGGGTACTGTTCCCCGACTGTGTGCACTGGAGGCCACTCAGGGCAAGGCTCTTGTTTCAGCTTTCCCAGTATCCCCCCTGCTGTTCCAGAGCAGCTCTCTTTCTTACATGTACTCTGTGTTTGCATTACAGAGGGTAGCGGGTCTGAACAAAGTGCTTTCAGGCCAAGGTTGAAAACCCACCATTTTGGCAACCGCTAGTGTCGCTTCCAACTCTCATTTTCAGTTTCTGTTTCTCACGAGGTTTCATGACAGTATGTCATGCTGAAGACATGTTGAAAAGGGGTCCCAGTAGAAATAAATTGGGAAAATGAGTGTGCCAAGAACGTAAGGGCTTCGGGTGAAGGGACCTTCAGGTCCTGCTTAAGAGGAGGCAGCGGAAAGTTCTGTGCTTTGCTGGAAGGGCGTGTCCTGCCTCTGTCACCTGGATCCCTCTCGAGTGTCAAACTGATGCTTCCTGCTCAGAACAGGGGCAGAATCCAGTTTATAGCTCCTACTTCTTATTGGAAGTCAGCTCAGTGATGTGTCATTTACTTTAAAATAAATTACCAAAGACAGTATAATAACAGTTGGTGCTGCTGCGGGCTCCTGTTGGTGTTCACCCTGCAGCTAGTGGGTCCCTGTGCGTAATCCCATGCAGGGATGGTTACCATAAACATCCAGCTCTCTTTATCTCCGATGGACACCAGAGGGTCACATATCAGCATGTCTTTGTAAAGGTGCTAACACTGATGAAATTGCTGATATACAAAATATATGGGCAGGATAGGAATATTACAAATATTATAGAAACTCTTCTGCACTTACATAAAGCATAATAATTCAGGGAATCTAGTAATCTGTATCATTCACAGTGGTACCCAAAGCCTGATTCTGAAACTGTCCCTTGGCCAGCAACTGATACTGAGGTTGCCAGATCAATCTGTTCAGACTACCCAAGCCCTGTCTCCAGAACAGTATCATGTTTGGTTTATACAAAGCCATGGTCAGAACAATTAAGATGACAAGGACTTAAGACTTCACTCAGGTCATAAAGCAGATTATATGACTTTTTTATTCTTTTGCTAATCCACGTTTGTATTGAATGGCAGAGTTTGGTTTTAGTCCTGCTTCTGAGAGAACCTGGGAACAAAATTTGCTGTTCAAAGTCTGGTGCATGCGACCAGCCATGTAGGAATCACCTGGAGTCTGTGAGAAATACATGTACAGAATCAGTGCTACTCTAGAGCTGCAGGATTAAAATCTATATTTTAGTAGGATGCCAGGAAATTTCAATTCATGGTCAAATTAAAGTTTGAGGAGTTCTGTTACATACCGTACCTATCTTTCATGTTAGATAGTTATGAGTGCTAAAAATGCAACAGAAAGTAAGAAGAATTTCCAAGGAGTTTATGTTGTACGCATCCCTAGGAGCTTGGAACGTGAGTGAAAGAGAACCAGGGGAGGAAATAAAGCGGAGCAGAGGTTGAAAACTCTGATAACTATACAGACAAGGCCAGCTGGGAAAACAAAGTGAGAGTGATGGAAATTACCTTGCACTGGAAAATTCAGGCCTCTTTCAAAAACAGCGACTATTACTCAGCTCTGGACTGGCGCCATGCAGAATGTGGGCCCAGTGATATTAGAACTTAGGATTTTTTTTCAGAAGCCCAGAATATACAATTTAATGGAAAATTCCCTATGTTCTATCCAGTGTGGCCCAGTAGACTAAATCTAAATCCATCCGGTAAGGAAAACTTAGCTAACTAACTCAGTCACCGACTCCTTCAAAGGGACGATAGCAAGTCACTTCTCTTGTACTTCTATTTGTGTATTCCTTTCAGGGATTATTATTAAAGAACATGTAATTTCTAAAATCCATTAGAATCATAATGACATGCTTGGGAGACCCAAGTTACGGGCTCTAAGAATGCAGTTTTCCAGTGGGATCTTGATTTTCTTCAGAGGAATCCAAGGGTTTGGAAATCACACTACTTAACCATTCCTTGCTATCCAAAATTAGCTACTCTTAAGTTTTGCAAGTTGGCAGCACACAGCTGAGGTCACGGTTGGGGTGTTTGGTTAAGAGAGTTTTATTTCTCTGGGAAGACATAGGGTACAGGAGGGTGGCGAAAGAGCTCAGATCCCCCTGATGAATGCAGGGAGCTCCTTCCCTGGGGATGTGCCTTAGAATGGAATGGTTTTCAAGGTGTTTTCTAAAGGCTACTAAATACAGAATCCCAGGTCCAAATACAAATCTACTAAATAAAAATGCCTGGAGTGAAGCTTATGAAAGGGCACATTTAATAAACACTCCAGGTGATTCCTAGGTATATGAAAATTGGTGGGCTATAGCATTTCCATGAGATGATGTTAGGTGGTAGCTTCTACAAAGGCCAGAATGAAAAGAAATGCACATTTATGTTGCAAGAGGAATTAGAATGTGCTGGAAGTGACAATAGCATCGGGATGCTTATATGATGTTATTGTGCCAGGGAGCCAACACCCCTGACTTATCCCAGGTACATCTGTGCTGTGAGCCAGTTTTGGGGGGAAATAATGCTTTGGTATGTAGTGCTTTCTGATTTCTGTGATGTGAATACTCCAACTATGGCCGATTCCATTCTACCAACATGACATCTCTGAACGCATGGCTGGGAAGGGACATGTATGAGCTCTTAAGAGCCTGTGCCAACTGGCTCCATCTCACCACAGAGGAGCCCCTCACGAAGCAGACCCAGATTGACCTTTAAGAGCAGGGAACAATGGCAATGCTGCGTAAGAGAATGATTTTAACCACCTATAGATTTGCAGACAGCTAGGCTAGACTAGGCAGAAGGTTCCTTTACCTAAGTGAAGTTAGTTTATTGACCTGGGATGGCTTTTCAAAACTACAATGTATGAATCCTCTTTGGATCTTGTTGAAATGCAATTTCTGGTTCAGTAGACTCTGGAATGTGTCCCATTTTAAGAACCTTGCACTAGACGCAAAGCAACTCACTTTGCCTTTTCCCTTGAATCCTAACCAAAGCTCAAACTAGCAGGGAAAGAATCAAAAGTGGAGGGCTTCACAAACTGGACAAATTGTCCTGGGTTTTGGCTGATCAGTTTAACAATGTTCCTCCTCCAAGATGGAGTAACTGGAATGGGAGGACAGACTTCTTTTGTCCAGAGACCAAAATCAAAGAGCAATTACCTGCCTGTGTGGGGGCAACTGAAAATGGGGAGCAATAACAAAAGCTGGCTGTGACATCTGCTTTGCAAGAGATGATAAATCAATTGCCATCGATGGCATACGGCACTTGGATATTCCAGGGACGTCCACTGAAATTTGGGATGGTGCCACTCGTGTAGATGTACCACTGTAGGACTCCTGAAACAGTTTTGAAGAGTTAGGACAGACCCTTCAGGGCCAAGAAAGCCAAACTTGTTAGTGACGCAATACATTTGTCTCTGTCTAAACAACAATAGAGTGTTTTGAGTGTTTATGGCTAATGTACTAGGTATTTTATTTACTTTTTCTCCAAATCTTCCACCAGTCATGACGGGGGAAGGGTGTCCCCTTTGTCAAATGAGAAATGGAGGCTCAGTAAGACGTTCTAATGTTCCCATATGCCAAGATGCAAATGGCACAGCAAAAATTCAAACCCAGGTCTGCTTTTGAATTTTCTGTGTATGTTTTTCCTTTTTGCTTCTTATCTATAAACTTCTGAGAATAAGGATTACGGCTTTTCTCTTTTCTTTATTTCACCATTGAGCATCCAGGTAGGGGTGTGTGTGCCTGTGTATGGCAGGCACATGTGTGTGCATGTGTTTATATAAACACGAAGTCTATACTCAATGCTTTGTTTCTTGGGCTTTTGGATACTGAGAACTGTGAGAATACAAATTTTAAATCCACATTATTTATATATGTATATGTTCAAATCAGTCAATATGTTGCAAATAATTCCAACACTATTTTGTAATTATTGCATATAATTTTTAATATGCAAGTATTAGAATCCACGAATGATGCACAAGAAAATGTGAACATCCCCAAACCAATAAACCCAACAGAAAAATGGAATTAGAGATGTTTTGTGCATTGTACTAGGTACAGAACTGAAGAACATTGAGACTTGACAGGAGCCGTGACCCAGTAGCTGGTCTGAGTCAAGCCAGGGGTCATGAAGCCCCTTTCAGACGCCGACCCCTCTCCAGGCTCCAGGTAGGTGGGTTCAGCTCACGCAAGGCCTGGATAATGTTCTGTTCCCCAGGAGGAAGTCTGCTTATCTTCCTGGAGACTCAAGTGACATTCAGGAAAGGGAGTCAGAGTCCCCATACTTTATTTATATATTTTGGTGATTTTACTTCTTTTCTTCCCTTTATTAAATCATAACTGTGCACATTGATGCATTTATGGGGTACAATGTACTGATTGGATATAGAATCTCAGTTCCACAATCACCAATAGTCTCATGGTTCCTTTAAGGACATAGCACCGGACTTAAAAGTTGTGGGCTGCAACCACCTGGGGAAACACTTCCCTACTTCTGTACGGTGTAGAGTAAAAGGCATGTGCTTTACTATTTGTTTTGTTCTTTTTAAAAATATTTTGTTTATTTTTAATTGAAAAAAATTTTGTGTATTTATGGTGTACACCATGATGTTTTGATATCTATGATATTGTGTAATGATTATACAGTTAATCCACATATCCATCACGTCACATCCTTACCACTTTTTGTGATGAGGACATTCAAGGTCTGCTGTCAGCAATTCGGGGGTATAAAATCATTACTACTAATTATGTCCACCACACTGTACAATAGATGTCCCGTTTTGTTTGTATTACTCATCCTAGTGGAAGCTTGACACTCTTTGATTAACATCTCCCGGTTTGCCCCCTCCCCAAACCATTCTCCTCTTTGTTTCTGTGGGTTCAGCTTTTTCAGATTCCACGTGTAATAGGCAGTATTTGTCTTTCTGCGACTACCTCATTCCACTTAGGGGAATGTTCTTCAGCTTCCTCGGTGCTGTCACAAATGACCGAGCTGTCGTTTTATGCTATGTCGTTTTATACTATTCCGGTGTGTGTAAGCTCCACATTTCTTTATTGATATACCCATTAATGAACACCCAGGTAAATTTCACATCTTGGCCATTGTGAATAACGCTGCGATGAAGGTGGGAGTGCAGCTACCTCTCCAACAGACTGATTTCATTTCCTATGGAATTCCTAGATCATATGATAGATCTATTTTCAATTTTTTAAGGAAGCTTCATGTTGTTTTTAAAAATGGTTGTACTGATCTATATTCCCCCCAACAGTGTGCGGGTGTTCCCTTTTCTTGCCATCCTCACCAACATTTATTGTCTTGTGTTTTTGTTTGGCAGTAGCTAATGTGTGAAGTGCTATCTCATTGTGGTTTTGATTTGTGCTTCCCTGATGACTGATAATGTTGAGCACGTTTTCATATACCAGTTGGTCATTTGTGTATCTTCATTTGAGAAATGTCTGCTCGGGCCATTTTATGATTTTTTAAAAAATTGGACTATTGGGGTGTTTTTGTTTTGTTTTCTTTTTAAGTTGTTTTAAAATGAGAGTCAGCTCTGAGTAGATCTGCGTCTAACTGTGGTAAGCGTGCCACACATTTGGAGTTGGTTCAATTGCCATTTTTCTCCCTTCCTTTTCTTCTTCCCTGCCAAAGCCATCCTCCCAAGTAGAATAGCTAAAATACTATATATCCACATGTGGCCTTGTGATCTGTTTCTGCCAAATTATATTTAAGGATATGTATGTCTACTAGGGATCCCTGGGTAAACTTCTCTTTCCAGATGAAAAGGGATGCTGCAGCAAGAGAAGCCCCTGCACCCCTCTATGGGCTTGGGTATGGCTTTGTCAGTATAAACAAATGATGTCTGGAGCAACTGCAGCCATCATATAGCCATGAGACAAAAAGCCTAAAGACTAAAGCTAGCGTTCCAAGGAGACAAGTGTAGAAGTTTGGATAGAGCCAAGGTCCTCAATATCAGCATTAACTTTCTGACTGATGTTTGTTTAAACTATTACTGGGTATTATTATCTACATTTGAAAGCACACTAAATTATGTGATCTCTCTGAGCCTAAACTTTCTCATCTAAAAAGTGACAGTTGGGAATAAGTAGGTGATTTGCTTTACACAGGCCAGATGGCCCTCTCAGAGTAGGTTCCGTACATTTTAGTTAAATGTGAAGAAAAATTCAGAGTACCAAACACTGCTTTTGGTTAAATATGAATCTTTCCACAGCTATTCAATGGACATTTTAATTAGAGAATAAACAAATAGTATTTTTATTTAAACTGCTATATATTATTATTTTATTTGTTATATAATATCAGGTAAGTATCAATATGCATACCTATATTTACACATTTTTTTTTCTCCAGGATTTTTATAGTGCTTTGTTGGGGACGTGATTATTTTCCCCTTCAGTAGCATGTCTGTCACAATAGAGTTTAATGGCTCAGAAAAGAGCCTGTTCACTTACATCATCTATTCATGTAAGATTTCTCTTTATATTTATATTTATCCAGGCTTGTTTAAGCCTCAGCACAACAAATTTTCCTGGTAATGTTCTCCAAGTTTCTATATGCTTCAGAAGCCCACAAACTTTACCAGGACCTTAGGTAGGATGCTCCTTGATCTAATACAAAAATATTTTGAAATTCATTTTCCCTCCTGATGGGAGAAATGAGCTTGCTGGTAACACAGCCTGCTTTTGTCCCTTCAGAAGTGGCTACTCTCACAGACTCTTGGGTAGTTGCTGAAATCGGCTTTATTTTTCTGCTTCTTAGAAAGCAATCAACTTGTCTATGAAAATCATTTTCCATTGTCAGACCAACAATGGCTCCTCTCTGTCTTGAGTGCGATTCAAAAGGCACTGGTCTCTTCCCATTCCGAAGGAGAAGAAAGCAGCCAAGGCTGTGCTTCTCATATGCCTGAGGAAAGGGCTTGCCTGTCTCCTGCCTTCTCCACCAACTGTACAAAATGGCCCTTTCTCACTGAGGAATTTTCAAGAGGGATAAGAGTGACAACTTCTTGTATTTCTCTCTTATCTATTTTTCACAGTACACTACATTTCAAGATGCAGAGACCTATCTCCTTGGGAAAAGTGGCTGTGGCGGCTGTCTTGATGTCAGCTGGTGCGAATTAGGCTGGTGGGGAGGGGGCTGGTGCTCACCCTCACTGGGCACACAGGTTGAGGTCATGTGACAGTGACATCCCACTAAATTCTGACCCAGAACATTGCACAAAATATAGCTTTCACAAGGAGACTTAACTCCTGGGGGGAGAGATTCAACACATTTTTTCCAGAACATTCTGGAACATACCTAGTCAGGCAAAATTGCTCCTTCAAGACCTTGTACCCAATAAGTGTAGGTTTTACAGGAAGAGTGACCTGAATTTGACTCTTGTGTGTGTCACTTATTAGTTACATGTGTTGACAGTTCATGTGAAAGATTGGTTCCTGGACACCTCTCCTGCCATATGTGAGTTTCTGTGATTTCACATCCTGCCACTGCAAATGCCATATTTTGTGGTTGAAAAAAAGATCAAACCCAAATGGTTCAAGGGTCAAATGTCTAAAAATACTTCATAATCTCCTATGTGTCTTTCATTCATCCAACAAATATTGACCGAGTTCCTATTAGGTGCCAGGAAATAGTCTCCTTTCATTGATGCTCAGAATGCTTCATCCTTCTTGGGAGATGTGTGGCTTGCAACCCCGGCACAGGTCAGCTTGGATCCCCCTGCCGTTGCTGTTTCATCAGCGCTTTCCTACAGAAAGCATTGCTCTACCTAAAGGAGGCAATCCACCTCCTAGCTGGATATGAAATCTCTTCTCGCCCAGCCTTTGTGCTCTGGTACCAAACCTGGTTTGTGAGAGCATTTCAAACCCTGTGAGAGTCCTCCGAGCACAGGTCTTCCTGAATTTATACCTAACGAGCTTCCCAGAGGGAAGGGCTCTGCTCAGCAAAGCACAACTTTGATTCACTAGACGCCTTTGGATCCCCCTCACGGTGAAATGCCTTGAGTTTTTCTGCTGGTTTCTGAGCAAGTGTGTAACTAAAGACAAGAAAAACAGATAAAAGGAAGTGCAAAAGTATCTAGGGGTAGGAAATATAACGGAAGACGATGTGAGCTCCGTTCTCACATAACATGCTCTTTTTCCTTTCTATGACCTGTACAAAAAATCCTTTACAATCCTGCAGAAGCAGAAAATAAGATAAAGGGTTCTAAATTTCCCTCTGTGAGAAAAGACCCCAAGAAAGCAACAAGACACCATTCAGATGCTCCAGGAAGCCCGAGTTTTAAGTGATGCTGGTCGTCTGGCACTATTAGAAGGGCAAAGCATGGTGGTGGCGATTGTTGTGGGTTGACAGGAGTACCCAGCACGTTCTGGGAACCAAGCCCACACTAAGTCTGTACAAATCTTATCACATTTAATTTTTTTTTCTTTTTTTTAGGGCAAGGTTTAACTGCTTGCTGGGAGGAGTTTGAGGTCTAACAAATCTAAACCTTTCAAAGATATTGAGGTTTTAGTACCACACACATCTATGCTATAAGCCTATTTTTGGTGCCTGTAGTTAATATACTGGTTAAAAATGAGGACTCTGCAGCTGAACTGACTGAGATTTGAATATAGTTCAGCTGTGTTCTAGGCGTGTGACCTTGGGCAAGGGATTTATTTTATTTTTTTTTGCAGAGACAGGGTCTCACTTTATCACCCTCAGTAGAGTGCCATAGCGTCACGCAGCTCACAGCAACTTCCAACTCCTGGGCTTTGGCGATTCTCTTGCCTCAGCCTCCCGAGTAGCTGGGACTACAGGTGCCTGCCACAACACCTGGCTATTTTTCAGTTTTGCAGTTCGGCCAAGGCCGGGTTTGAACCCGCCACCTTCGGTATATGGGGCCGGCACCCTACTCAATGTGCCACAGGCGCCGCCCTGGGCAAGGGATTTTAACGTCTGTGAACTGTTTCCTGGTCTATAAAGTGGGAGGAATAATAGACTTCCTATTTCAGGGAGCTGTGAGGACTAAATGAGCGATTACATGTAGAAAAACCCACGGCCTAAAACATTCATTATTATTCCCGATTCTCTGACTTCTTCTCCAAGAAAAAAATGTATTCCTTGCTTTTGGTCCTTACCCACTTTCTAGCATGTGCTTTGGGTTCCTGTGAAAAAGGAATAATAACATCTATCTCCTATGACTGTGTCCATGCACTTTTAAAATTTATTTTATTTTTTTGAGACAGAGTCTTACTTTGTCGCTCTCAGTAGAGTGCTGTAGCATCATAGCTCACAGCAACCTCAAACTGTTGGGCCCAAGTGATCCTCTTTGCTTCAGGCTCCTCAATAGCTGGTGCTTATAGGCACCTGCCACAAGGTCAGGCTAGTTTTTCAATTTTTAGTACAGATGGAGTCTCAGTGGGGTGTCATTCTTGCTCAGGCTGGTCTTGAACTCCTGAGCTTAAGCAATCCACCTCAGCTATCCAATCCATCCTCAGCTATCCAGAGTGCTAGGATTATAGGCATGAGCTATGCTGTTTTCATGATTTAATGACTTACTTAATGTCAAGTGTTACCCTGCACACTGCCTGCCCAAGTTCTCTCAATGTTTATTGTAGTGTAGAAGCTTATTCTAAGGTTTTGATTTGTCTTTAATTTTATGAGTGCCAAACAGAAACTAGTCATTCATATACAAATGTATTCATTAACATATGATTCAGAAGAATTATTTCTTGCCTTCAAGTGCTATTTTTTTTTTAAAGAAATAACTGCAGCAATGTGCAAAGTAAAAAGATAATTTCCTCATCTGTGGGAATTTACAAACTAAAGTGAATTTTGATTTGAGCAAGTGCAACCGCCATCTATTGATGATGGGTCTGGTTACAGCTTTGTGTGGGGTGGGGAAGAGGGAGGCTGAATTCCAGTCTCAGGGAGCTTCTGGTTTGCCTGGACAGACACAGCACACACACAGGAAACTGGACTCCCCAGGGTTCAGGAGTGGAAGGGATCAGTGTGAATAGAGGGAAGAGGGGACAGGGCTTCCAGGCGGTGGAAGAGGCCAAGCCAGTGCTGAATTTGCGCCCAGGTGTGATTCCCGTGAAAGTAGAGCCTCCTGAAAGGCGGCCATTGCAGCTGCCTGGGTGTGTCCCAGAGAAGTGAGTATTTAGAGAACACATTTGGAATGAAAGGTGGGCAGACACTGGTGACCCAATAGGACAAAAGTGTAGGGTGAAACAGAAGAAAAAAGCTTGAGGTGGCTGGTCGCAGTGGCTCACGCCTATAATCCTAGCACCTTTGGAAGCTGAGGTGGGTAGATTGCATGACCTCAGGAGATCAAGACCAACCTAAGTAAGATCGAGACTCCTCTCTAAAAGATAGCTGGGCGTTTTGCGGGCACCTGTAGTCCCAGCTACTTGGGGTTGAGGCAAGAGGATTGCTCAAGCCCCAGAGTTTGAGGTTACTGTGAGCTATGATGATGCCTTGGCAGTCTCTCCTGGGTGATACCCTGAGACTCTGTCTCAAAAAAAAAGCTTCTGGCAGGGTGAGGAGTTTGGGCTTTGCTGACAGAAGTGGCAATGGTGATAGATTTAACTGACTTTTTGCAATTCCTCTGCAAGTGTGAGTAAACGTCAGTGCTGCTTTGTTGAAGGCAGTTGGAGGGAGAGCTGGCTTCGGGAGAAAGAGAAATAAATGATGATGAATTTATCTTTAAAATTTTTAGGTTTTATCCAAGTAGGGGGAATGATATTTGCCTTCTATGGATCTCCTTCTGTCTCTGTGGAAGCTCCATACTAACTCCTTACCCTGTTTCATCCTGGCAAATGATGGAGTTGTTTCTTAGGTGAGGCATTTGTAGATTTAAGTATTTGGCTCTTGTAAATATAAACTTTCTCCAGAGCCATTTAAAGATAAAACCCATATGACAACATACCATTTGTTCCTTTTAGGGAAGAAAAAAATCAAGTCATAAGCAAGTCAAAAAATGTACTCAAAGGAACAGCTGGTAGACAGCAGAGCTGGGACTCAGGCAGTCGGTTTCCGGGGTGCACACTCTCGCCCACAGTTCATGGGAGAGGGTGCGAAGTCTCTAAGAGCCAAGGTGGTATTTCTCTCCACCATCTGAAAGAGGAAGATCCTTCTCCACTCACTCCTTTCCCTCACAGATATGCAGAGTGTTGTAAACAGGCAACAAAATAACCCAAGACTGGTACAAAATACTTGTCATAAAGTCCTTTACAGTTCCAGGACATAAATTCTCAAAACAGAGGCGAGTAACTCTAGGAAACACTGCAAACTCTTTGACCTCATCGGGCCAACAGACTGCCTAGCTGCAACCTCGCATGAATGGGTAAGAACAAGTCACAGATGGGGATTCATCAAGATGAGCATTGAAAAAAAAAAAAAAAAAAGATGAGCATTGGAGGAGAAAAACATGTGACTACTTAATTTAAGTTCTGCCACTGAGGTTGTTTTATGCTTTGGTTATTTCTCACCTGGACTATTGTTGGTACCTTGGCAAGTTCTTCCTATTCATCTGTCATGCTTTACTGTCTATTCAAAACACATAAACACATTTATTTTTTCCCCACCAGCTGTAATTCTCAAACCACTCTTTGCTCCGGCAATTATGCCGGTTTTCTGTTTCATCAGAGAATTCAATTTAAAATTTTAGTGCCGGTGGTTAAAATACTTACTTTATACATAACTTGAAGTTTGCATGGCTTTAATTCACATTTATGTTTCCATTCACACTTTGCATTCTTTAATTGATTTATTTGTTAGCGATACCATCTGTAGATTTTCAGTACTGAGCTTTCACAAATGACTTTTTTTTCCCCCTTCTCAAAGCTGTTTTGAAAATTATTTCCCTCACCTTTTTGCAATTAAAAGCTGTGCTACATTCTCATCCTCCGGAGCTGAACATTTTTATAGTGTTGCCTTCCTGTATCTTGATTTTAAGTTACATTATACAGGTTTGTGCACATACAATCACCTAACCACAGAGATATTTCTCTGCGTGGTATCCCATAGATAAAAGACCACGAACGTGACCTCTCTGACCTGTTCTATAGGCACCATGAAACTCTAAGTATCAATGAAGTACAAGCAATTCATTGGTTCTTCAGGTTGGTTGATGGATGACCAATTTGAGTCTGTGAAGTCCTCAGACTGTCCTGGGGCTTGTGTGTGTGAATGGCTTTCTTTAGCTTATATTTCATAACGTTTGAGGAAAGGGTCCTTTCCATCTCAGAATGCCCGGTTCCCTCCCGGGATCCTGCTGTCTGTTAGGTGAGTAAATTAGAAATCCAAATTAGTTGATGTTATCAGTCTAAAACAAGAGGTGGTCACATTTAGCATGGAATAGGAGACAGAGAAAAAAATGTCGTTTTCATTTTGACTTCAGTCACCTCTGTAATGTCTTGAAAGTGCTGTGACCTGCAAGGATGAGTCTGCAGTGGTCCCCTTCTTTTGCCGATTGTATGTTTCCATTAGTGGTATAATTGTGGATGACATGAGTGAGGGTCCTTTGTCCCTGACACTCAAGAGTGCAGGATTAGTCAAACATCCTTAAAAAAATACTTGTGTAGAGGTGAGGTTTGGACTTACACCCTCTTGAGGTTCTTTGCTCCAAATATTAAACTATTACTGGAAAAAATACCCCCAAGATTCTTTCCAGACCTATAAACTTATAAAGAACTGTGGTTCTTGCCTTGGCTTCCCGTTGGAATCACCTGAGGTGCTTAAAACACATTGATGCCTGGATTCCACTCCAGAATTCTGATTTAATTGGTCTTGGGTAAGACTTTGGCATAGAAAATTTTTACATTTCCCCAGTTGATTCTAATATAGATTCAAGGTTGAAATATTAAAAATAATATCCCGTATCCACTGTTGAGACTAGAATATTATTTTTAAATACCCACAAAGCTCAAACTCAAAATTTGGCATAATACATTTTATTTTATACCAACATTGCCATTTTGAGTAATTTTTCATATTAAAACAGTCATAAAAACTTTAAATAAACTCTTTAGAACAATATTTTTCAAAGTGTTAGTGGAAGATTACCTGGAAACTTGTTAAATATGCAGAGTTTTGGAGCCTTCCCTTTAAGATTGATTTAATACTCTTTTGGTAAGTCAAACAATCTGCATTTAAAAACACACACCCAACTAATTCTTGTGCATGTTAAATTTGTAGATGATTGCCTCAGAAGACATCAGGAGAAAGTTAAAACAGGTTTAGGTAGTTCTAACAAGGGACACGGCACTTGGTGGTCTTGTGATTCAGTATCATAGAAAAATAATAAGGACTTCAAAGTACAGAGGAAATATAGATTTATACTTTCTTTATAATTTTTCTAGCAATCTTTGGAATACAAATTACATATCAGCAACAGTAAGAATTTTTGAAAAAAATCCATAACCCCCTTGCATTACTGTAAATGTCTATTTAAAAAATATAAGCTTAAAAAGTGTTATGTTAATATAATAACTAATTCTTTAGTGAATAAAAAGATGTGAAAGAATTCATGACTGCTATCATGTTTTAAAAAATGCCTAGAATGCCTTTCAATGTAGGTTTAAAAGTCAGTCCTTGATGCACTCCTATTTTAAAAGATTAGACAAAAATTTAAGGCATCCTGTTATGTTGAGTAAATTTAAGAACACTCAGGATAACAAACTCTTTTAGGTTTTAGGACAAGCTTACATTTTAGTTTAAAACTTAAAAACTCTTCGATCTAGCTTAAACTTCAGTGGGAATTTAGAGTAAGAAAATGAATTACTCAAGCTGGAACTACATCAAAATGTTAAGTTAACACATTTTGGCTTGTAACGGTGCCAAGGGATCCAGAGTCTGAATAATCAGGGCTGTCGTTTCCAAATCATTTTAAAGATAATGTCCTTACCAGGATGCTGGAGCTTCCATTTTATTTTTTCTGAATTATTTCTTATCTACTTTTTAACCCCAAGCTAACCCAAACCTTACAAGATCACATTGCAATGACTCAAAACAGCTGCCAAAAGCAGCTGCAAATAAAAATGTTAGCACAGTAGTTCACAAATTCAGAAAAACTATTTTTTTTTTAATTAAGACTAGTAATTTTCCCATGGAAGTCAATGATGCGTTTGACTTTCTTTAAACCTTTCTTGGCCTTTTGAAGGTTGAATAACTGATCTGATATCTGAGATAGTATAACCAAGGAAGAACATCGTGGGCTGTGGTTGTCATTGTCTTAGAAATTTTCCTGGCTGGGCCCCTTATAATAATTGTCCCTTGCACATTAGCATAGTAGCAAGTACCATGACTCTCAAACCCAATTCTTGGTCATAGGGGTGGGTTTATAACTTGAAATAGTCTAATCATAGTACCTATTTATATTACAGGTGGTCCACATGTTGATTGTATCACTCAAGTGTTTAGAATTATTTGTAGGGTTTCTTAGTCTTGAAAGAGAAGCAGCTCAGCTCTGTGTGCAGGATACAATAAAAGATGGGGCATTCTGACCATTTGGAGAAATCCTATCTGCAGTGGGAGAGAATGGAGCAAACAGAGATAGACAGAAACTAGGGGTGGATATGGAGAATCCTTGGGGCATTGACTCTTGGTTCTAAATCTTGAAGCCTTGGCTCCTGCAATTTTCTCTGATTCTGTGAGCTCTTCTCTAACACTTTTTCTCACTATAGGAACTAAGAAATCCCCCTTTTGGAGTAAGCCACTTTGCATTGGGTTTCTAACATTTGCAACCACAATTCTAACATAGAACGTGAGATCAATTAGTCTTACCCATCATTTTACAGCTGAGACGGTAGAGATTAACTTGCCCAAGGGCACGCATTACAATTCAATTCACCTTTCTTTGCTTTTCAATCTATTGGCATGCTTTCCCTCAACAAAAATTTGAAAATTTTGAGTTAGTGAGTCTATATGTGGTTAGTAACCCCTACCACATTCATACTTGTTCCCAAGTAGACTTGCAACTGAGTAAACCAGTGTCAGTTCTGAGTTGAAAATAAACACTCCCAGAACCTGGGGCTACGGCTCTGTGGCACCGTGTAGCTACACGGATTATTTCTCCACTGGAGAGGTATCTCCTTTGGAACCAAGGCTAAAAGGATGCAGTTTCCACATTTCCTCTAAGAGTTGCGTTTGTGGCACCTTGAATGAACCAAGCAGTTGAGTGTGATAATTAAAACAACGGAAATGGTAGGTCAAAACACTTTTATAACTGTTTTAGAAGTTGTCAATAACAAAACACTAAACTCATGAGAGTAACCGGCATAGCGCAATTCACAATAGCAATTATCGTGCAAAGAATATATTTATGTAGTGTAAAACTGCAAAAATGCTACATGTCCAAATAAACTACAATATACTTAAATACCACAGAATACTGTGGTAAGTTGGATTACTGATCCTAATTCTTCTTGTCAGTTTCATACACCTTTTCCTTTTGCCGGGTAACTCCAAAGAGCTTCCCCCCGTTGGCAGGGCCAGCTCCTCATGTAACAGTGGGGCTTGCTCCGAGCTGCTCTGACTCACAAACACAGTTAAGAAGCTCTAAAGATGCCTGCATGGCTTCTCTTGTTTTCTTGTGCTCTGCCAAGTGGTAGAGGTAGGAATCTGCATAATTGGCCACGAAATTTAGCTGATTTTTTGAACAGTCGACATTCACCAGTATAACAAAATTCAAGAGGTACAAAAGGGTGTATGATGAAAAGTCAGCCTTCTTAATTCTGATCCTCAACAACTCAGTTCCCTTCCCAGAGGAAGCCAGTTACCAGTTTCATGTGTAACTTTCCAGAGAAACTTTATCCATGTACAAGAGAAGTCAAAAAGTAGTGTTTTTTTCATAGAGCCAGAACTCAGGCCAGATAGGTAAAGGCTTCTGAATCTGGTGGGAAAAATTCTTTCTGACCAGACTCCAAACCTCTTATTTGAGGATACATTATTTATAATTTGAAAGACCAGTTCCCTTGGGGTGATCTATAAAGAATTTACTGGATACCAAAAAATGCACTTGTCCTGTGGAACTATCTCAATTTTAAGGCTCCTAAAAATGTGCTGTTTCTGAAACACATGCCTGATTACTTTAAGATGTAGCTGAAAAATTAATAGGTGATTGCTTCTTGGGCTGAAGTAGAAGGTAAGCACGTAGTTGAGACTCAATTTGTGTCGTCCTCAAATCTCTTGTTTCTCTCCCTGTAGAGATCATTTCAATTCAGACCAAAACTTGAAGACCATGATAGAAGTAATTTTTATCTTTTTTTAGCAACATACAGTTAAAAAATTTTCTCATTTTAACTATTTTGGGAATAAAACTGATTAAAAAAAATTAAGCTTAAATGGTAACTTATGTTTTTAATTTAAATTAATTTGTCCCAGAAATTAATGTAGTGTAAACCTGCCTTGTATTTGATATTTTTCTCTGCCGAAATATTGAAATCTTTATTTACTTTTAAATCAGTGGTTCTCCACCTTCCTAATGCCTCCTAATGCTGCGACCCTTTAATACAGTTCCTCATGTTGCGGTGACCCCCAATCATGAAATTATTTTCGTTGCTCCTTCATAACTGTAATTTTGCTACTGTTAAGAATCGTAATGTAAATATCTGATATGCAGGATGTATTTTCATTGTTATTAAGGGGTTGTGACCCACAGGCTGAGAACTGCTGTTCTAAATAGTAAAGGAAATGAATGAAATCATTGACCACATTTAAAAATGTATTTAAAAAACTTTATTTTGCTCTTAAAAAAGGTTATTTAACTCATGAAGAGTAACCAAAACAGAAGCCCTACCAAAGTTTATTACAATAATCTTTCATAAGACCGATGGCATTAACAACAATGAATACTTCAATGCAAAACCGTAATGTAAAAGTAGGACTTCAGTTGTGACTAAAATATAAGCAGATAAATAATCTTCTTCAAAGGGAAATTATACTTGAGGGAAAAACAATGGTATAACATGTGTAGTGCAGGAAATTTAAATATCAGTTTAGTTCCTCATCGCCAACATGGCATTTATATCCCAGATGAGATTTCGTAATTGATCCATAATTTGCTTCAGCTGTTGATTCTTCTGTTTGAGTTTCTGTGGAAAGAATTCATCAAAAATGTTTCATGAAATATAGACAAGGTAAAAAATTAAACTGTCATAAATTAGGATTCTAATGATCCAAATTGAAATCAAGCTAAATATTCCTTCCAATAAGGCAGATGGTCTCAGCCCCTTTCTGACCTTAAATACCGATAAGTCTCCTGAACTCAAATTTACCCTGTGGAGGTCTACAGCTCCAGATCCATGGCCCTGTTTACTTCTCCATTTAGACCATCATAGAAAGTAAGACAAACATTTAAAGCCTAAGTATACAGGTTTTCTAAAGGGCAGAATAACATACAGCCAGATTCTTTGGATGCTCAGATGCTCAATTCTTTCACCAATTAAACAAATCTATGACATTGGTCAAATAATTTAGCCTCTCTATGCTTCATTCGCACCAGAAAAATGGAGATAATAATTGAACCTAACTCATAATAGTTCTTATGAAGATTAAATGATCCGATTTATGTACAGTGTTAGAACTATGCCTGGCATATAAGCATTCAACAAATGCTACTGATAGACACAGAACATACATACAGAAAACAAAGTAGAAGAGAAATGTAGTGTCTGATGCAATCAGTCTCTCAAAAGTATGGCAGAAGTTGCTGATTGCCCAGAGCATGGAGTGCAATCTCCTCCTACATGTGAAAATTGAAGATAAAATGGCAGTGTCCCCAATGCAATATTCTTCACAACTGAGATTTGCTGAATGGCTGGAATGGACATAGCACATATATCTTTACTTTTATACTTGGATTCTATTAGACTATGGTTTATAAACTTTTTAAGGATCCATTCTTCAGATCCTATGTGGTAGGTAACTGTCTGTTTAGATAAAACAAGATAAAAATAGGCAGCTTCTGGGTAGATTGTTAATCAGTTATTATAATAATAATTATGATCCAATAACCCTTTGCAAACATTACATTTGGATATATTTAATTAGATACTTTTAAATATGCAATATTAAACTAACCTCCAGATAAATTAGTGTATGTTCATTGGAAAGAGGCCTAAAAAAACCTAATTTCAATTTCATTATAAAGCAAAGTAAAATTAAGTAAGTTGCTTGTATTACTTCTACCTAGAGTATTATTGTTGCTTGTATTACTTCTACCTAGAGTTAGAAGAGTTAACATGAAGTAGATGGCTAAAACAGAAGACCAAGAAATCTTTTTTGGAAAACAGACAATTTATAAAGACTTTAATAATCTTTACTAATATTAATTAAATTCATATTTGAAAGAAGAAGTAGCTTAACACAGATAAAATACCTAACTGTATGGTACACAGGGCTTGACTCTAAAACTCACTTTAACATTAGTCTTTGGGAAATACTGTCAGGATTTTTAGTTACTCAGTCTCCTTGTTCAGTTTTCAGATGACCCACCTTCTAAATTCTGTTACCACAAGTATGCAGCAGTTATTTAAGCAGGTATGTATATTACATAACAAAATCAACTCAAACTGCAGGGAGGAACAGGAACTACCAAGCCTACAAAGTCTTTTCATCACGGAGACCAAGAAACTGACACTTCTGCCAGCTAGCAAGAGTAGCAACGAAACACAAGCATGAGTCCTGATGCTGTATGGAGGAAGCTGGCCATCCCAGCTCCAGTTCTCACTTTGCCTCTAACTTGCTATTTGATCTTAGACAAACTCCATCTCCTCAGTGCTCTCGTCTATATAATGCAATCACATAATCTAAGGTCCCTGCAGGTATTGTACTTTCTGCATACCCACACGTAATATGACATCAGTAACACAGACAAGTGATTGGAAACCAGTAAATTCCATTTTGTAAACTAACTGATGGATTCAAAATGGATCAAACTTGGCTGCTCTTGACCATCACTGAAGTCTATAGCCCATGAGTAACCTAGTACCATTAGCTGTAAAAAGTCAGCTACCTCAATTGCCCTCTCATTTCTAATTTTTTACCAAGACTATGGAGAAGACCAACTGAGTAAGAATAAAAAGAAGAGAAAGAATGTGAACTGATGAAAAAAAACTCTATTTCGAAGTTTTGACCTATCTTGTATATGATAGCTTTCAATTAGAATGAGGACAGGACCCAAATGACAAGGCTATCCCCTTTGTAAGGCAGATGGCACAGGGAAACATCTGATACCATGGAACCCTCCAAGCTAGACACTGCCTCTGACAGCAAAGGTCAGCAAACAAGGAAAACGTTTTTGTTTGGTGTCTAGAAAAGATGGCAGTGAGCAAAAAAATTGGAGGGAGGATGAAACTGCGATGAAAAAAGGTTAACTGGGCAAGTGTATAGGATGGATTCGCCAAAACATTTTCAGTGATGACAAACCCATACCCATGAAAAAGAAAAAAAGAGGAAAGATTTAACAGACAGCTGAAAACTTTTTGAAGGCCAAATCTGGTAAATAAGCTCAGTGATCATATTTTTAGTAAAAATTAAAAAGTAATTTATTAGGAATAAAATTATACTCCTGAGTGGTTTTCAACACAGGGCTTAGAGACGGCTTCCATGATGGTTTCACCATGGAAATAAATGCATAACCTGCCATAAGACTCCTTTCAAAAATGCTCATTTGGAAATATAACTTGTTTTTAAAAAGCCTCATTAAGACTTAAAAAATAAAGTAAGAGCTAAAAAATATGGAGTACTTTCAAAATAATTTGCTGCTCTAGGCAATAGAATAGAATAAGAATATTCTCTCAAAGATGCCACAAAGTTTTAAATTAAAAAAAAAAAAGCACACAAAATAAAGTATCTAGAGTTCAAAACACGGCCATGAAACCATCAACAGCAAAGCTGACAGTTACACTTGGTAGTGGTTAAATTGTAAATAAATTTTCATGACATGATATAGGATTTAATATATACAATCTTGCCACTGATTGATTTTAACAGAGGTTGACAGCTGCTATTTTCAAAATCCATCAGCTGTGCCTAATTTGTGATATTAACAGGTGAATGTATAAGTAGAGTAGATACTTAAAAAATAAGTTTATGCTGTCATACCATGTAATTTAATATTCATACAAAGGCTGTGACATTTGATTAAAAATGCTTTAATTTCTAACTTCATGGACTCAATTATGTCAACCATGTAAATATTATCTACTACCTTCTTCAATTTCATTTTAACAGCAACAGAATAGCTTTAAGCAAAATAAAACTCATTCTAATGATCCTAAAGCATATAGCTTCCAACAAGAATGCACCCTCTGCTTGGGTACTAAGAGTTTACAGATTCCAAGATATAAGAAGAGAAAATGAAAGGTATTTAGGTAAAATAAAAATAGGACTATTAAGATTAAGCCTTTTTGTTATATGACGATTTACATCAAATACTGACTCCAACTTGTGTGCCTCAAAGCTTCACGGCACCATGGTAGGCACCGGTAGTACATGCATCGTCAGAAACCAAATAGACTATAAAAACTAAATATAATATACAGTAAACACACCATCAATATATTCTGTACAATCTCAGTTACACAATGATACAGTATTAATATTTTGAAAATGACTAAGTGAGGGTCCACTAAGGGGTATGTAAATCCACATACTTTATGTAACTTATTCACAATAAAAAGAAAACATGCATTGCAATAAAATTCTGAATACTTTAAACTCAATGCAAGAGTGTCATTTTATTATTGGCTGATTTATAGATTGGTAGATCTATTGACTTACAGATCCATAAAGCAGCTCAGCCATTTAATACAATGAAATGCAATGTACTGAAAATATTTTTATTTCTGTAAATATCCATCCAACCTGAAATGGGTACATGAAACAGGCGCTGTTTTGTCTCTGTTGGAGAGTCTTACGTTCACCAAGAAGAAACCTGTCCTCTCATCTGAAAACAGCATGAGTGCACACAACACAGTCGGCTGGTTCACTAAGTACTTAGGGCAGTGCCCAACACAGAGCAGGCAAACTAACAGCTGAATGTTCAAAGGAAAAATAACAAAAGCCCAATTAAAAAGCTTCCCCCAAACCCTAAAACAATGGAAAAAACAAAATGCAAACAAAATTCTTGGCAATTACTTGAAAACTTATTTTTTATTTGTTTAATATTGCCTTTTAGTATGCAACAAAACCTATATGACTATTATCAAAAATTATTCATTTTTAGATTCTATATAATTAGATTAGGACATTTTATCCTCTATATTAACTATTTAAAACAAATACAGTTTTCCCTGTGAGAAACACTCTCACATGTGTGTGCTCATGTGAATGTATCATGAGCTTAATACTTAAAAATTTTTAATCATTTAGTTTAATCTTATATTCTAGAATGGAGAGTCAAGGTTTGCAGAAGTTGGAGAAAAAGATAAAACACATTAGTAGTGTTAACTATACATAAGGTTACTCTATTAACAGTCAGAATATATGTTACATTCAATTCACAGTTATAACATTTTTTTAAGGAACAAATTAAAAACCCCCTTTAGTCAGAAAACAGTTTGCTTGCCTTTTAGTAGTAAATGTTATACTTGTCTTCCTTCTTATTGGGATTTAAATCTAAGTCAGCCAAATATTAGCCCTCTCCCATCTTTTACCACTCCTCACAAACTTATTCTCTAGTGCCTTCTCAAAATATAGGAAGAATTCTCACAAAGTAAAAGAATTATGAGGCCCTCAAATGAGTACTTCCCATGACACTCCAGAGCAGATTCTCCTCCTCTAAATTGTCTTTTAAAAAACAATTCCCATAGAAATGTGCCACTTAGCTTTAAACCTGCTTAATTTAAAACATCTAAACTGATTCTTTCCTCTTTGTGATAACCTTCAGTTCAATATCATGTTAAGTAAAAGATATTTTATCCTGAAGTTAAAAGCACTTAGAACAAACCCAAGTGGCTTACACAGAGGTAGAGATCTCAAATGTCTCAAGTATAAATGGAAAAACAAAATTTGAAATATTGACTTTTGCTCCATAAACAAACTTTTGCAAACACTGTATCCACTTACTGTACTGAAATAAACCTGTTCCAAATAAACACTGGACTAAAATACATATGTTTACCTCTTCTTTTTCTCAAAGTTCTAATAAAAATGGCAGGAGAGGAATAAAAAATCTCTAAACCCTTGTGGAGAAAACTGATCAGAAAGGAGACAACAGCAGATGTGAGGGGGGAAGTGTTCAGATGAAAGGTAAAGAGGAGTGGCGACTTAGAGAGGAGGGAACTAGAGCACATGGGATGCCGGAGGATGCTGCTGAGATCAAAGTTGGTCCACCAAGGGGAACCAGAGTCAGGGACCATCTCAAGGAAGCAGGTGAGGCCTGGGGATGAACACTGGAGGAATAGCTGGAAGAGGGAATCAGTGCCTCATGAACTTGCATTCCTTACCAGCCCATGACTTAGTACCTTCTCCTCCTGCCCTGAGCTGTGTTTCAGGGAGCTGGAGATGTTATTACCTGTGAAACTGAACCAGAACAGCTGTGGATTTAGTAATAAGAGCAGAAGGCAGGAATGAGGTAAAGAGTTGAATACAGGAAGTGTGCCCCTAAACTCTGGCCCCCAGATCACTTCCTCACCCACCAAGCTTCCAGAAAGACAAGAAAATATCTTATATCCCTCTGTAGGGCACTGGAAAATTCTTCTCTGAAGAAAATGAATAGCCCTGAAGAAATAAAACCTCAGAAACTGATAGTTGAGGATCCCCCAAAGAAAAAGGCCAACAGCTTTCCAATCACCCTGTGATGAAGCCAACTCACAATGCCTCCACTTCACTTTCTAGTGCCTCACTCTTAAATATAAATGACTCACATTTAAGCATCAGCTACCCATCAGCAATTTCACAGCTTCCATCTGGAGAGACAACAGAAGAAAAACCATGGGGCTGGGAAACTATGGTCTGTGTATGACCTGTTTTTTAAGTCCCAAAAGCTGAGGATGGATTTACATTACAACACAGACCACACATGTTCCACAAAGCCTAAAATAGTAACAATCTGTCTTTTAATGAAAAAGTTTGCCAAATGCTATACTAGAAGATTATGGAGGAATGCCTTCAAATTTCTGAAGGAAAATAATTCATAAAGTAGAATTTTTATAGCCAGCCCAACTATCAGCTGCTCAGCTAGGACTCAAATCTTAAGTTCCTGCATTCCTTCTAAAGAAGCCACAGATATATACATTACCAGCAAAGGAGAATATCAAGAAAGAGAAAAATGTTAAGATGAGGAAATAGTGAAACCGACAGAAAAGGAGAAGGAAAGCCTCAGGCAATAGGTGAACAGCAAGCTTAGACAGCCTTCCATCTGGGGACCCAGACTTTTAACAAGAGGACAGAAAAGTCGGGAGGGAGAGTGAGATGCAGGAAACTGATTACTTTGGTGAAAAGGTAGAAAACAGTTCAGAGATGCTGCACTAGATGCATGAAAAACTAAAATTTCAGACAATTAAAGAGGTTATTATTAACTCCAGGACAACAAAATATTTTTTCACCAAGGAAATTATTATGCAGTTCAGCAAAAAATACTTCAGAAGCCATAATTATATGAACACAGACTATTTATGGGAACCCCAATTATGATATTATGGCACTGTAAGTTTGGGGGAGGAATTATGTAGATGGATCCAAGAAAGAAAGGGGGGATACGGAGAGCTAAATCCTCACGTGAAGAAAGAAGTCCATGTAGACATCAGATCCTTTGTATTGATCATATTCTTCAGGTAAATTCACAGAACCCTAGGTCAAAGGCTAGTAAGATTTTTTTATTATATACTTACAAAATATTACCATATTCTGATTATACGAAAGATCTTTTTCTAAAAAAATCAAGAATAAGTTATTTCTAAGCCATCAAGTTGGGAGAACAAAGAAAGAGAAACTTAGAGAAATGAAGCATATATTTAGAAAAATTATCTTTCTGAATTTAGCCAGGTTTATTTGTTCCAGAATATCATAAAATCCTCTATAGTAGAGAACTTTGAATACATTTGTTACATTATGTACCCTGAAATCAAAACTACCATTACAATGATTTTTTTTTTAAATTCTTCCAATGGTGTTCTATTTAAATACACATTTCACTATATTCTAAAAAAAGCACCCTTATTACAGAGAAAAATAAAAAGTAGAATGCATTGTTAAATAATATATATGTTATCAACAGAAACACTGCTTATTAAATGAATGCCTTATATGTCTGTACTACTAAATAGCAGTTATTTTAGAAATAAGTAAATTAAAAGTTTCCAATCCCCCTTCTTATCCCCTACCAATTTCCTACCGTGAGTTCTTTATTATGACAGTCACTATTACTATCAAATTTGCTGGAAACATTCTTGATCAGTATTTCACCTTTTAAAAAAAGTTATAAAATTTTATTTTATAAAATCTATGCAACCTTTTACCTTGAGATTTGAAACACTCTCTTATTTTAATTATCTAACATTTTGTTTTCCAGGTCTTATTTTTATGTCTGAAATTCATTTTGACGTATGGTATAATATAAAAAGCTAGCTTAATTTTGCCCCTAAAGATTCTATTTTTAAAAACCAATCTTTCACACAATCCCTCTTTTGTCATATTAAATACTCATATGCATTAGGAAGGCTAGTTTTTCAGGCTAGATTGTTTTATTAGTCTGTCTATTCTTATGCCAGAATTACATGCCTAATAGCTGTTTCTTTTTTTTTTTTTTTGAGACAGAGTCTCAGGCTATAGTCCTGAGTAGAGTACTGTGGTATCACAGCTCACAGCAACATCAAACTCTTGGGCTTAAGCGATTCTCTTGCCTCAGCCTCGAAAGTAGCTGGGACTACAGACTCCTACCACAACACCTGGCTATTTTTTGGTTGCAGTTCTCATTGTTGTTTAGCAGGCCCAGGCCAGGTTTGAACCCACCAGCCTCGGTGGATGCGGCCGGCACCCTGCCCTACCAATAGAGCTACGAGCACTGCCCCTAATTGCTGTTTTTATAATATGCTTCATATAACGTTTTAATTTTTGAAGCAAAAAATTCTGCTTTATTACTCACATTTCTCATAATTTTCTTTGATATTTTGGTACAATTTCAAGAAAACAATCCCATTTGGTTTTATTTGGATTTTGTTTTTGACTGGTATTACACTAAAATCCTATTATTTTTGCATGTTTTCTTTCTTTTTGGAGACAGAGTCTCACTTTGTCGCCCTCGGTAGAGTGCCATGGCGTCTCAGCTCATAGCAATCTCCAGCTCTTGGGTTTAGGCAATTCTCTTGCCTCAGCCTCCGAAGTAGCTGGGACTATAGGTGCCTGCCACAATGCCCAGCTATTTTTTTTGTTGCAGTTTGGCCGGGGTCGGGTTCAAACCTGCCACCCTCGATATATGGGGCTGGTGCCCTACTCACTGAGCCACAGGTGCTGCCCCATTTTTGCATGTTTTTAAGAAAAGTCTTATTTAAATTTGGATTGTAACTGCATTAAAACTATGAAGTAATTAAGACAGCATTTTTATAATATTTATTGCCAACCCAAGACTTCACATATCCTTTTAATTATTCAAAGCTTCTTTTATGTATGATAGTAAGTTTATTCACACATGTCATTGCTATAATTCATATCTACTCAACATTTACTGTTACAATTGTGAATAGAATCTTATAATCTAATTGGTTTACAGCATTATATGAGCATGGCATCAATCTTGTATTATACCCTCTTATGGAATTCTTACAGGCTCTAGTTGTTTATTAGTGTCTGAGCATTTTAACAAGCTTATACATAACACAGAAATTTATAACTCCTGTTTCTCAACATTTATTTGTCTTTTTGCACTGTCTATAACTTATAAAATAATATTAAACATAGTGGTGAAACAACTTATTTTATACCTGTTTTTAATAGGAAGCCTCTATTTCACCTGTATGAAAAATGTTGACCAATTATCTGAAATTTTAAAAAATTCTAAAAAATTTTTCTTAGTAGTCTTAAGTGCTCTTTTAACCAGCAATCAGTCCCTTCCTCCCTCCCTTCCTTGAGACAGTCTTACTCTGTCACCCCAGCTAGAGTACAGTGACATCCTCATAGCTTACTGCAACCTCAGACTCCTGGGCTCAAGTGATCCTCCTACCTCAGTCTCCAGAGTAGCTGGAACTACAGGTGGGTACTATCACACTCAGCTTATTTTTTATATTTTAATAGAGACAGGGTTTTGGTCTTGCTTAGGCTGGTCTGAAACTCCTGAGCTGAAGTGATCCTCCCACCTCGCCTACCAGAGTTTACAGGCATGAACCACCACGGCCAGCCAGCAACCAGTACTGAATTCAATCACCATTTTGTATATGTAGAATTTTTTTTCCCAAAGCAGTCCACTGATAGAATATATTATATATATAATTTGAACTATCCTAATATAGCTCAGAAAACCCTCTTTGGGTATGGTGGACTGTTAATACACTGGGAATTCTATTAACTAAAATTAAGAATTTCAAGAGGGGGTGATCTGTATTTGTAAGTGAAAGAACGAGGTTGGTAATTTTATTCACTGTGTTATTTCCGTTAGATTTTGGTAAGCTTGGGCCACATTTTTATGATGGAATGAACTGCCAACTTTCCCCAGTTCTCTTTCATAAGAACTGTCTTAATACTATCTTCTGAACTTATGTTAGTATTTAGCAACAAACACATTCCAGCCAGAAACCTTTGGCAGGATTGAGGTACGATAATGTTTTGATAACTCTCAATTTCTTATTCAGGTATTGACATAGACACATTCCTATTTGTCAATTTTTATCATTTGCTGCTCTAAAATACACATGCTGTCAGCTAGAAAGGTAGAATTCTGCCTCAAAAGGAAATGGGTTGTGGCTGAGTGCCTAGGGAGGGCTTCTAAGAGCTTTATCAAATGAATTTTGTCATTTCTTTTCTGAGCGTTCAGACAGCATTTCTGCTTACCTTTTAGTTCTTGGCTGTATTCTATATAGGTTAAGTCTGCCAGAGAAACAATTTCATGTAATTCTATAATTCAAATTATGTTTTCAAGTTACATTAGACTCCTTAGTAATTTTCTCAGTAATTCAAACATGAAATGTACAGACCAACAACTCACTTTATTTACTTCAGCAATTTCTCGCCTCTCTTCACTGGCAAAACGAGGCGGGCCAGCTCGGTCATCATTTTTGGAGCCATCTTCTTCCACATATGGAATAAGTTGCTGGGAGTGATGAACAAAAGTTATAAGTCAAAAATATGACTTAAGTTTTCTTATTATGCTGGCATAAAGAATAAATCACATTCTAGTCAATTTTTACACTTTTATTAGTATAAATTTCTATTTGATGACCTAAAATAAGAACTTTAGTAGTTTCTTTTGCAAAACAGTCATTATAACCCTGGTTGTCATGTGTAATTAAAAAATATCCCATTCATTCAATCAGCAAACATTTAATTGCCTTAATTCTAGGTAAGAATGCAAAAATGCCAAATAAGATGTGATTCCTGCCCTTATGAGATTTATAGCATATGGACATACATAAAACAGGCTTTCCTTCATCTACACAAGAATGGAACTTCAAGATGTGCATTATATAAATGTCATTAACTTGTAATCTAAAACTTCAGTGTCTATGTGAATTTCTACATGTCTTTAAGTTCTTTTAGGCATGAGGATTATTTTTTGTAGGAGAAATAAAATTTACATAGCAATAAAGAGAAGGATTAAAATTAAATATGTATGATATGATGAAATGTACTGGACGAAGCCCCTTGCACATGTGACAGACTTCAGGAATCATCTAGTCTCTACCATCACATTATCAATGCAGGAATAAGCCAAAAGTGAATGGCAATAGTAGGAGTCATCTGGCCAAACTTCTCTGAGTTCTTGAGACAAATAAATATAAACTTATCCACATCTACATTCTACTTTTCTTCCTTCCCTTTCTCCTAATAACAGAAGCTGTCCTCCCTCCTGAAGATGCTCAGTCTCCACTCCTGTCCTGATGACTCTGCCTTCCTGTCTTCCATTATTTACCCCTTTCCTCAAAGTCCCCCTGTTATCTTCCTTTATCATCTAAACACACTCTGGTCTCTTTTATTTAGAGGGCAAAAATTCCCCAAAGCCTTGAGTCTATCCCTCCTCTTATCCACTGCTTTTCTCTCTTGTTTTTATCTAAGCTTTTCAAAAGACTGACATCTATTTATAAGCTCTAGCTCCTTACTTCCTCTTTTATCTTCATCCCACCTTCATCTGATTTCATGCTGTGACCATGTCACCAAACCTCTTCTCAAATATGCCAATGATTTTTATCTAGCAAAATGTACTAAACAGTTTTCATTCCTTATTTTGATTTCTCTGCAGCACCTGACAATATTGACTATATTTCTAACCTTTCTTCCACACTTTTGGTCCCTTCTTTCCAGATTCTTTTGCAATTTACTCTTTATTTACTTCTTACATGCTGACCATGCAGAAGGGAAGCATTGGTGGCATGATATTGTTCTTCACATGCAGTAAGAGAAACCTATGCATCCCAGCCAGTTTTGGTGGGAAACATATAAATTGTCAATAGGGAAAAGGCACCTATAGAAATATTATTTATTTTTTCTTTTTTTATTGTCTTTATTATTAAATCATAGCTGTGTACAATAGTGCAATCAAGGGGTACAATGTGCTGGTTTCATAAACAATCTGAACTATTTTCATCAAACTGATTGACATAGCCTTCCTGAAATATTATTTACTTAATAAATCTATGACTCAAGATTAAACTTAGAGAATATATATATATATATATATATATGTTTTTGAGACAGAGCCTCAAGCTGTCACCCTGGATAAAGCGCTGTGGCATCACAGCTCACAGCATCCTCCAATTCCTGGGCTCAAGTGAGTCTCTCGCCTCCGCCTCCCAAGTAGCTGGGACCACAGGCGCCCACCACAACGCCCGGCCATTTTTTGGTTGCAGCCGTCATTGTTGTTTGGCGGGTCCAGGCCGAATTTGAACCCACCAGCTCAGGTGTACATGGCTGGCGCCCTAGCCCGTTCAGCCACAGGCGACGAGCCAAGAATATATTTTTAAAATATGGTAATCCCACTAGGCTAAACATTAAATCTAAATTAATAATGATGAAAAATTTTTTATTTGTAAAGCGCTGTCATGAAAACCACTTTACAAGTATTTCATGATGTTATTAAAACTCTTAAAAACTCTATGCACTGACTTAATTAAAAGGAAACACTGATAGCAATGATAAAAATTGCTTCAGAATACCCCTTCTCAACAATAACAAAATGTACCATAAGCCTAGATGTCAAAGTCTACAGGAAATTATTAACATGAAAATATAGTAGTAATTCTATGTATATGTCACATTTTCATTTTTTCTGGTCAAATATTGCTAAAACAGGAGAAAGAAGGGGAAAAAATGACAAATGTCTTGAAACTATCTTATATCTTATATTCATATTCCTTCTATCACAAAAACTCACCTCTACTGGAATGGGATCCATTCCTGCACAATTTTCAATGCACTTGTCATAGACCAATCTCAGCTTCCTGAAGAGAATAGAAAGTTGGCGAAGATGATCCTGTAGCTTTGTTAACCGGTCTTGATATGTTCCAGAATGGTAAGTGACGCCATTTGGCAGCTTCCCAGACAAACAATAAAAATAAAAAGTAAGGCACATCAAGATTCTCTACAAGCAAAGCTAACAAACAGAAATTGCATAAAAGCAATTGTTCTTCACAAGGAATCAAGTGCAATTCTAAGAACTGAAGAGTAAGATATGCCTATCTATCTATTAGCGACTTGCCATACCATTTCACTGCTGTAAAACAGCCATAGAACATCTTTGTGATAAGCCTTCTGGCTAGTTTTTTTTTTTTGCCGGGGCTGGGTTTTGAAGCCACCACCTCCAGCATATGGGTTCGGTGCCCTACTCCTTTGAGCCACAGGTGCTGCCCAGCCTTCTGGCTAGTTAAAATAAATTTCTGTTTTAATTTTTAAAGTATAACTTTTAAAACAATATACAATTTTAATATTATTAACTATTACATGAATGCTTCTGCTGAGCTTAACCAAGAAGTTAAAAATAAAATACAGCTTAAAAAGAAAAGAAAAAGGTGAAGCCCAGGATTTTTCAGTGGAAGAAAATGAACAATAAGTTATTGTAAAAAAATCATAAAAATATCTTAATTATTACAAGATAATTAAGATGCTTAAGGCACACATTAAAATACAAAGCTGTCTTGAGCAATTTTACTTAAAAAAAGAATTGCTAGCAGGTGTGCATACAATCTGTATGTAAACATCATTAATAAATTATTACAAGTAACTGCTGTGATCATAACTCTTAGATATTTGTATATTTTAATTCAAAAATTTCATCAAAAGAAGCCCAAAGTACATGTTGATAAACTTATAGGTAAACAAAAATTATTTATTTAGAAACAGTAAGTAAATATATAGCCCTTGGGCAATGCTGAAACTGATGAAAAAAATCTTTCCCTCTCTACACACATTTACAATATTTCAGTCTCACAATTTCATCTGTGGAATCATCCTAACATCCTAATACTTGAATCAAGAATATTTATTATACTTCCATGTTTTCTCGTGTACAGGTGTTTTCATTTATAGTTCACCTTATCTGGGGATTGGAATCAAGTAAAGCAACACACTATCTGATACCTAATATCCAAGAGCTCAGTCCAGTCTTTCTAGATCTCAGTTAACTTTCTTTTTCTTTTCCTTTCTTTTTTTAAACAGATGAGGTGGGAATGCAAGAAAAAAGCATGATACAATGTTTGGAGAGAAAAGAAAATAGAGCATACAATCATAAAAACCATAAACATGAAAAAAGACAGAAAAGGCTGCTACTACTATAGTAGATAAAAGATTTATTAGGTAGATAGGGTTCGGTATTTTCTTTTTTTCTCTCATTTCCAAGTTTCCTGTAAAAACTCGTTTACGAATTAAGCATAGGGATCTCCTGAAATTGTCTGAAGTGATGTATTAGAATTTTCAGAAATTCTCAAGCGCTAAAGAACTCTACAATGTCTCAAAGAAATATAATTAAATACCAAAGGCTGCATTAGTTAAAACATTTTAAAGGGCTAAGGCATTAAGGGTTCATCTCCCAATACAATTTAAGATTTCCCCACAGGAACTCTGAATTTATGAACTTTCATACACTAATAATCCAGAAGCAAGAATAAATGGATCCCTTGTTTGAGCAAGAAAAAGGAGTATAATGATTCTATTCTGCCTAGAGAAGTACTCTGTACCTTAATCATGCTCTACCTTTATTATGGAATTTACTTGGTTTAATACTTTGCCCATATTTTCTACTTAGTAAAGACTGGAATTTAAGATTTCTATGACCATATTTAGTACAGCCTGCACACATAGAAGAGTTTAGAGTACACCAAATTGTTTTACGTTAGTGAGCTATTTTACCTGGGAATCCCTATTAATCTATACTTAAAGTTCATTAAGAAGAGTGTGTCATGTAAAAGAACTCTCGATAAATACTTTTATAAAAGAAAATAAAATCCTTTTGAAATGAAAACAAGCACCCTTCCTTAAATTTGCTGACTTAGTTTGGATTTAGTTTGTACACAGTAAAACATAAGCTTCTTAAAGATAGGAATGATTAACTCATTCAAAAAATTGCCACAAACCTTTCATGTGTTGAGCACTGTTCTAGATGCTGGGGTAAAGCAGTGAACATGAAAGAGAAGAGGTGACAATACCTAAAATCCCTTGGTGTACTGTGGTGTGGTGGTGTGGTTCAGCTGAAAACCTCATCAATAACCACTTCCCTTGTGAAAATGGGTGAAAACCTATAAATATATCACCATATCCCTAGACAATAAAAAGGCATTCAACTGAATTCGAAATCCATTTTTAAAATGAACATAAAACTCAATTTTAAACAATCTCCACTGTGATAAATTTATGAGATACATTTATCTCAATTAAAAAGTCAGCATGATTAGTGTGGAAAAATGAGAAGCACTCCTCCTAAAGTCAGGAACATGAAAAGATGCCTACTAAGACATACTGCAAGTGAACACTGTTCTGGAGGCACTGGGCCATGCAATTAGAGAAGAAAAAGGTTGAAACATTTTTTTAAAAAGGCATAATCAACACTATTTACAAATGATATGATACAGTGCTACTAAAATTAAGAGAATTCAATAAGAGGTAGGTACAAAATCAACAGAGTGAAAGCAATAGCTCTGCTTTCATCTGTAAAAAACAAAAAAATAGTACAAGACAACCCCAGTTACAATAGAGACAAAAAAGATATAAAATATTTAGGAATATTCTTACAAAAGTTTCAAGACAAAAACGAAAACTTAAAGTACTTTACAGAGAAACAAGAAAAGGATAGTACATGTTCTTGCTGAATAAGACTCTACATCATAATGTCAAGTCTTTCCAGGTTGACTGAACCTAATAAAAATGCTAACAGGTTTTTCCTTAGAACTAAGCAAGGTGAGTCTAAAGTACCCGTTAATAATAAGTAAGAGTAGCCACGGAAATTCTGAAAAATAAACGTGAATGCATACTAGAGCCTTGACAATATAAGAAGCTTTTGCATTAATATATAAAACACAGCGAAGTGGAATACAACACAACACATAAAGCAGCATCTAAAAATCAACGGAGGAGGAAAATGAATTATTCAAACAACTCTTTGGAAGAAAGTAAGGCTAGGGCCACACTTTAAGTAGGATATATTCTATAAGGATTAAATATAAAAACGGAAGCAAGAAAATAAGCACAGAAACATCCCTGGGGGACTTCTGATGTAAACTGGGAGCGACTCTACACTTGAAAGCTTTGCCCAGGGCAGCCCCGCTGACCTCCAGGGACCGCACGGACTGATGGCACCGGCGCCGCCTTCCCTCCGAGGCACCCCGCTAGCCCGAGGCACGCCCCCCTTCCCACCTGCATGTTCCTCAGCAGCTGAAAGATCTCCATGGTGCGGTACACGATGTCCTGGACCGTCTCCTGCCCAATACGGCACAGCGACGCTGTGTTGACCTCCCGGGCGGCCTGCTGAGCCTGGGGCCCGGCGAAGGGGCCAGGCCCCATCCCCGACCCCGCCAGCGGAGGAGTAGACATGGCGCGGCTGCGGCCTCGGGCCGACAAAGGCCGAAGAGGAGGTGTCAGAGCTCTGCCCGCAACCTGGCCGTTGCCTGGGATCGGCGTGGCCAGGAGCTGGGAAGACCCGGGCTGACGGATTTCAAAACAGCAGCCGCGACTTCCGCCTACTGTGACGTAAGACGTCACTAACCGTCACTGGGATCACCCACTCCTGGGAGCCTTCCTCCGCGCGAAACCGGGCGGGATTGGACTGAAAGCCTGGATGGGGCGGGGCAGAAGGGTTAAACAACCAATTACCAGCTGCGCTACGGCCGGGGGCGGTATGTGTGGTGGGGGTGGGTTGGGCTTCCCGGGGTTGGTTTCCCAGATTGTCCGCCCCACGTTAGAATTCATGATGAGACCGTCGTTTTTGTGTTAGGTTCTTCGCTGGGCGTTTTCGAGTGTTAGCCTATGAGGTTTGTGATATTATTGTCCTTTTACAATAGCTAAGAGTAAGGCTTACAGAAGTTAAAGCACTTGTTCAGTCGCATACAGGTTGTAACAGGCAATCTTTCATTCGAATCTGGAAAGCAATGTTCTTGACCTTGCACTCTTCAGTGTGGCATGATACAGATTCCTTGATTTTTCTTGGTCTCTGCTCAAATGCATTTATTCGTGGGGTTTTCCTGTCCTTTTAAAGTAAAAAATTAACACTATGCACACTCCTTTCTCTGACACTACTATTTGATGTTTTATATAATTTTTGGTTTGTTTACTTTTTGACTTCCCTTCTCCATATCTACACACATACAAAATGCAAACTGTAAAAATGGAGACTATGTCTCTTTTATTCACTTATATATTTTCAGCGCTTAGTGATTGGCACAAATACTAATAACTACTCATTGAATGATTGTTGAGTGACAGTATAAATGCAAGAAAAATAATACCATTTTCTCATCTGTCACTTACTTCTTCTTATTGTCTATCTCCAAGGAAGGAAAAGTCAAGAATGTACAATTGGTGATAGGCCAAAACATTGCCTTTTAAAAAAGTATCTAAACCCTTCTTAATACGGACTTTTCAGGAAATGATTACTAAAAAGTAGCATGAGAACCATCATAGTGATTTTAAACATAGTAATTTGCAGCTTTTCAGTGAGCAGTTATCATTTGAGAAATATTTACTGAGCACCTACTATATGCAGGGTACTAGGAACAAATTGGTCAAAAGCCCTGCTTTCATGGATACAGACAGAACACTAATTACTGTGATGTGTCTTAAAGCAAAAGTTCACCCTGATATAAGAGTGGTAACAACTTTACACAATTGAGAACAACCTGAGGGGAGAAAGCTGGTACAGCAAGCAGGGACAGACTACTATACATTTGGAGTCTTTTTCTACCAAGGATCAGCAGACAAGGAAGGCTGTGCAAACACCTAAAGAGAGGCCTCCTACTGCTTTCAAAGACCTGAAAGAAGTTTAGTGCAAGGACAGATGTTAGGAAATAAGCCAGAAGACAGGCAATCTTGAGGAATCATCTAATCCATGACAAGTAGTTTAGACTTTATTTTGAGTGAATAAGTAAGCCATTGAAGAGTTTCGAAAAGAGAAATAATTACCCCAAATACTTATTTGTGATTTATTCTTGCTGTTGAATGCAGATTGAATGGTGAATGTATACTGTCCCTTCTTCTCTCCCAAAGGGCAATGATGATCATGATCATGATTTGTCTTCAGATAAAGAGTATAGAGTAGGTAACTCTGAATAAATATTGGTAAATATGCTCTAGACAACATGATGTTGCTTGGATTGGGAACATGAAGGAGAGGAAGGAATAAAGGAAGGCATATATTTCTGCCTTAAACAGATGGGTGAAGTTTATGTCATTTGCAATGATATGGAACACTGAAGAAAAACAAAATTTCAGAGATATAATACTTTATATTAGTTTCCTGTTGTTACTGTAATAAATTATCACAAACTTGGTGGCTTAAAGCAATGCAAATGTATTACCTTATAATTTTGTAGCACAGAAACCTGAAATGGGTCTTGCTAAGTTAAACTTGTGTTGGCAGAGCTATTCTTCTCTGGAGGCTATAGAATCTGTTTCCTTGTCTTTCCCAGTTTTTAGAGGCTGCCCTATTCCTTGGCACCTGCCACCTTCCATCCTCTTCAAAGACACCTTCTATCCTCTTTGAAGCCAATATTAGCTGGGTGACTTATTCTCATGATATTATCTCTCTGGTTCTGAGTCCTCTGCCTCTCCCTTTCCCATCTAACGATCTTTTTGATTACATTGGGTCTACCCATAATAATCCAGTATATATCTTTATTTTAATGTCAGCTATTTTACAACTTAAATTTATCTGCTACCTTAATTCCCCCTTGCCGAGTAACATATTAATAAATTCTGTGTATTAGGATATAAACATCTTTAGTAGATGATTATTCTGTCTACCATATGTCTCCATTCCAAATTGTCTTTGAATTCAGATTCACACACTTCACAGCCATCTGATATCCTGACATAGATGGCAAACTGGCAACTAAACCTTAAGTCCAAAGCCAAACTCTTAATTTCCCCAACCTTCTTCCACGATACCTTTTCTCTCTCACTGACGGCACCACCGTGCGCTCAGTTTTTCATAGTGTTTTCTCTTTCCCACCCTGCTTCCAAGTCATCAGAAAATATAGTGGACTCTAACTTTCACAAACATCTTGTATGTGACCATTTCTCATTACTTCATCTCTTTCACCCTGGTCCAAACACTCTTTTCTTATTTAGATTCTTGGAAACAATCAAAAAAATTCTCCTTATTGTACTCCCTTCCCTTTATTGTTGTCCCCATTCCTCTCATTACAATACTCACAGGGAAAATTTTAAAACTGTAACCCGGGTGGTGACCCTTCTGTGCTGGAGTGTCTTCCCATGGTGCTCAGTGACACTGGAATTTCATGTTCTTGGTCTGGGTGATTTGAAGAATAAATCCGCAGACCACAGATCAGTGGTAAGACAGAATTTATTTACAGAAAAGAATACAAAAAACACTAAAGCTCCTGGTAGAGAGAGAGAACTCAAAACGGGAGAGAAAAGCTCTCTCCGTCTCTCCATCTGGGCTCTTTGTCTAGGGGTATATATTGGTGCATGGGTTCCTTGGCCAGGAAATGAATGAACTCAGTTCCTTCGGCAGGGGCAAGGTGAATGAATGTATCAGTGAATAAACACAGTCCCTTCTGCCTGAATGTATTATGAATGGACACAGTCCATTCCTGGAATTGAGGCCTAAGAAATTCACATGAAATTGACCTAGGCATAGGAAATGGGGCTTCTGTATTTAGTCTTAAATGTAAAGTGAAGGAGACAACAAGGCGCTGGTGTCTCCCAGCAGTTGTCCTGCCTGTTTGTCTATTGGAGCCTCTGGTGGGGGTTGGAGGCTCCCCTCCTTGCTTATCATCCAGCCTGCTGGCTCCTCAGCTGGCTGCCGCTGCACCAACACTGCCAAGGTGGAGGAGGTTCCTCAGCAGGCTGCTGCCGCACCAACATCACCAAGGTGGAGGCTCAGCTCTGCTGAGCCGGCTGGGGCGCCAAATGTCCTGTATCATCAGGATAGAATCCAAAGCTGTGTGACCTATGCATCTGCAGGTATGCTGGCCTGAGCCTGTCCTGTCACATCTGCTTCTCCTTGCCCCCCTCACTCCAGCTACCTTGGGACCTACGGACCCACATATGTGCTGGCCTGGGTCTCTCCTGTCGTCTCAGCTTTTACAACTCCCTCCTTACTCCAGCCACCTTGGCCTCCTTGCTGTTCCTCATACACTCGGGTTCTTACTTTGCTGTCATTCCTTTTGGTCTGGGAAGCTCTTCCTCAGCTATCTACTTGGAGTGATCTTCCTTGGCTACCCTACTGAAAATGGGTTGCATTCGTTTTCTGTTGCTGCTGGTATAAATTGTCTAAATGTAATGGCTTAAAGAAATAGAAACATATTAGCCTATCATTCTGTAGATCACAAGGCTAGTGTGGGGCTTACCAGGCTAATAGGAAGGCATTGTCAATGCTGTGCTACTTTCTGGAGAATATGGAAGAAAATCTGTTTCCTGTTTATTCATGTTCTTGCAGAATTCTACTCCTTGTGGGTATAGAACTGACATCCCCGTTTTCTCATTGATTATAAGATGAGGGTCATTCCTGGCTTCTTGTTTGGTTCATGGCCCTTCCCTCATCTTCAAAGGCAGCCACCCAAGTTGAGTCTCACTCATGCTTCAAATCTCTCCTGCCTTTTCTTTCATTGTCATTGCCACAAACCTTTTACTTTCACTTTTAGGGAGTATGTGATTATATTGGGCTTATCCACATTACGCAGATAATCTCTGCATCTTGAGATCTTTAAGTTTAATCATATCTGCAAAATTCATTTTTCCATATAATGCAGCATAGTTAAAGATTCCAGGGATGAGAGGGTGGAAATTTTGTGGCATGATTATTCCACCTACCACATAGCCCCTCCATCTCTCTATTCATTTACCTGCTTTATTGTTATTCATAGTATTTATCACACACTTAATCTCATTTTATCCCTGTATTTCTCCCCCAACTAAATAGTAAATCTAATGAATTTAGAGATAGTCTCTTTAAGTTATCTCTATAGATTCAGCACTTACAGCAGTGCCTAGAACCCAGCAAGGGCTCCATAAGTAGTTGCTAAAAGAACTATGAGTTTACCCTAGGTTAATATTGAGTTTGAAATGTTTGAGAGATAACCAAATATATATATCCAGCAAGCTTATATATCCAGTAAGCAATCAAATATAGACATGATCCTTCGTGTGTGCATGCGTGCGTATGTGAACAAGTGGAGTGAGTATATGAGTATAGCGGCAAGCTCAAAAGTGGTGGAGTCAGACATCTTGGACTAAAATCCAAACCTGGCATTGGACACATGTCATCAATCTCCAAGTAAAATATGGAAGTAACAATGGTACCTCTCTTTGGGAGATGCTGTGAATCACATGCTTAGTCCCTAGCGTATGGTACGTATTGAATAAATGTGCACTGTGCTTCCGTTCCCCATGTGTAACATGAGGAGAATGGGTAAAGTGAGAAGTGACAGAGAACTTGTCACAGGACAGAGCCAGCAGAAACACTAAGGGACAGAAGGAGGAAGAGGAGCCAAGGTGGAAAAAGGAAAATCAGACAGCCTCATGCCGTGGAAGTCACAGGAAGAATAGATTGTTAAGGAAGGAGCTTATGGTGAACAGTGCCAGATACTCCTAAGAGAATAAACAAAATAATTTAAACAAAGGCTGTATTCACTTAAATTACAGAACAATAATTTTTAAGCAGAAAATTCTTGCCTAAATTCCTACAGACAATGAGAGAATGAAACAGAGACTCCTACCCAGTAGCAAATCTGCATTCTTCCTTGACAAGAGAATATTTGGTTTTTAGCAAATCATGGGGGACATTGTAAACACAGCCTTCCTTGCACCTTGATAAAGCCATTTCACTAAGTTTTGGCCCAAAGGCTGTAAGTATGAACAACATGTGAGGCTAGTAGAAGTTGTTCTTAAAAAAAAGAGGAGGCCTCTGGTTCCCTTTTATTACTAAGTGGGATGCAGAAATGGCTGAAGCATAAGTGAGTGCTTATTTGAGGGTTTTCTGCCACGTGCAACTGAATCTAATACTAACTGCTGACATGCCAAATTTGGAAATGCCCTCTGCTCTGCATGGTTTTGTCTAATACCAAAGTAGTTTCTGCTAACACAATGATTCTCTGCCTCTGCTTCAAATTGCCCAAAGGGCAAATTGGAATCCCTCTTGACCTAGTCCAGTACCCGCAGCTGTGCCCTGGCTCTTGTGCAATCACAGGATTGGAGGGAGATTTGTGTATGTTGTCATGGAAAGTACTGGCATGTGTGTTTTCTAGCACCTGGGAGACACTTGGATAATTCCGGGATGGTTTTGTGGAGTCAGGACACTGATAGTTGAAGAAGGGCGATAAGCCACAATTGTCAATCTGAATCTGAAAATCAGTATCTAAAAATACATTGAGTGGAAAGTGGCAGGCTCCTTGGGTAGGAAAGGGAGAAACATAGAATGAAGATAAATCTGCTGGCCCATAATGGAAGGAAGACACAAGTCAACACAGTGGATTCTAGACTCGCATTGTTATTAGTTTGGTGGTTCTGGATTGGTTTATAACCCAGGTGCTTCACTCTAAGATTTTTACACTTTTCATTATGTTACCCATGCCACAGAAAAGGTTGAAAATAATCTAGGTCCATTAGGAACTATCTCTGCACAAAACCTAGCAAAGGAAAGGAGTATGACAGCCATCACTGCTGTGACCCTGGCTCTCTAGAAATGCACTGGTGCATTTCACCAGTGTTGAAATGCACTGGTTTATACACAGTGTGTTCATGACTAATAGCTTATATTTTTTCAATTCAACCACTCATGGTCAGGAATATTCCCTCTAGACAGAGAATTATTGAATTTAAACAAACACTTATCAGGCACCTATAATTGGTCAAACTAACAAGCATTTAGTTTGATTTAGACTATTGCCTAGACCTAATTAGCATTCCAATTTAACAAACTGTGCTAACTGGTCCCTGAAGGTTCATTAGTAAAGGTTTCCTTTGCTTCACAATGCTCACTTAGCATCTCATACTTAAGAAGTGCGTGAATTAAATCACAACTTCATATTCAAGAACGGTTCCTCCTCCAAGTTCAGAGAATTTGCATGCCTCCATCAGCTGTTTTGGACAATTTAATGGCCTAATATCTCCTTTTCAGAAGTGTTACGATTATTACCGACCAAAGACCAGTATTTAGAAACACTTAGCCAGGATCAAGAGATATTTGGAAACATCACTGGTGGGGGTACAGGCATTAATTAAGAAATGAGGTTTGGGATGAAAGGGGTCAAGTTGTATATGAATTTGCCTATTGTTTATGATTGATTGTCTTACAACATGTCCCAGAACTTAATGGGTGTTTCTTATTTTGCCAGAAGTAAATATTCTGCTCCTCCTTTTAAAGTTTTATAGTAATCAAACTAGCAAAAAAAAAAAAAAAAAAAAAAATTGAGTCATTTGCAATTGCTGATATTTCAAGGTAAGTAGTAAGTGAGGCTGGATAAAGTATGTAATTTATCTGGCAGAGTTTCCAGTACTGTTTTTTGCTATAACTTCTCTTGAAAAGAGAACATCTCTTCTATTTCCATGTGTGTAGGGTACTGCCCAATGCTTTTATCAGTATTAGGACTAAATAAATAAATAAATAAATAAAATAAAAAATAAGAGTAATGGATGAAATGTCTTCTGTGCTGTTGGTAATAATGGCCTAGGAGAAATCTTTAGATTTTGTGCTGCGTTAGAATGATTGGCTATTTGTTAAACAACACCTTTATTGCCCATATTTTTCTTGCCCCCCAAAGCACAAAGTCTAAGCCTTCATTTTCTAATGGATGACATCTGAAAAAAAACAGAGTAGGCTCTTTATTGTGTGGGGGGAAATATATATATACTGTTATAAAATATATATATACATACATATAAATACACACACATTTATATATATACATAAATGGTTTTGCAACCAATTTTGTTGAGATAGAGTCATCATGTTAGATGAAAAATATCTACCCTATAAAATATGTTTTACACATTCTGAGAGGTAAAAAATGAATATATGGTAAGTCAAGAGATTTTTCTTAGGGACTTCATACAGAGGCTGAATTTTAAGCAGTCTTTCTGAAAGAGGGGTAACAGATAATGGTGAGGAAAAGCGGGGGGGGGGCATTCTGTATTTTGGCAGAGGACAAAACGGGCAAGTAAGGGATGGGGAATCACAAGCATTCAGGATAGAGAAATGCCGGAGGAAAGAACTTACTTGCCATGTGCCAAGTTTTCAGAGAGGAAGAGTTGTGACAAACAGCATCAGTCTTTCATTCATTATTCCTAAAAAGTCAAAGAGGTGACTGAGTGATAGAATTGTTGAGGATGGTCCAGAATGGACCCGCCCCCACCCCGAGACTGGCCCTATGAACCAAGTAGAGCCTTCTCCTACCCCCCTCAGATTCTTCCCTGCTCCACCAGGGACTGGCAGTCAGTTCTAGGGAAAGGCAAAGCTAAGAGATATTCTATAATCTAGCTTTATTAATAATAAGGCTAACATTTTGCCTTCATCTCTCTGACTTCTGTACCTATTTCTAATCCCATTTGATCTGAGAGGGTAAGAAAATGCAATGTGTGATCTAATGGAACAAGAAATATGAAATTAAAGCAAATCCACTTGTCTTTCTGAAATTCCACTTTCATCCTGTCAGTCTCCTTATTTCCTTCAGAAGATTCCAATGATCTCCATAAAAAGTCTTAGGTGCCCTGATCTTCAAAGTCACTCTATTAGAGCAACTGCATTTCCTCACTGTATTGAGCAGGTCCGTCCTGGTATTTGCCATCCTCACTTCCAACTTAGCCGGCAGCCATTTCTGTGCCGAATGACCAGGGGTGTGCATGTGACCCAAGGGCAACCAATTCCCAAATTGGCCCATGCTGTGTAACATGGGGTGGTACAAAATGTTTTGTCCAAACAGGGTGAGGGATATAAGCTGGGCCCATCAGACTGTCTTTCCTAGTCCTTTGAATAGGGAATGAAAGAGCAAATTAGACAAAGGGAAAGGAGCCAGAGGAGACGTGAGGCCAAAGAGAAGCAGAACCTTCTGGTATCAGGAGAAAAGACAGAAGGAAAATTGCTCTTGAGGAACACAGAACTATATATTCTCTCTAATTTATTTGACCTCAGAGGGCATGTTCTTTTCACCAGTTGTTTTCGATCTTGTACTTAAAATCTGGATTCCTGCACATGCCCCAGAGGTTCTGTACATCTGTGTGTTACCTTTTCTCAACTCTTGCATCTATTCCACCCATAAACTATGTGCTGTCACATTAGCCTTGAAGGTTTTCAAAGGTATCAAATTTTTTACTGTCTGTGGGTTTTCTTACAAGTTCTTTCTGTGAAGATTGCTCAACTCCATCCTACCAGCTCCCAGCCTTACTCTTGGCTCCTTCTGACTTAAGTCCCAGGTGACAAGTACGTGGTTTAACAGTGAAGTTCATCAACTTGCTATCATGTGCTTATATTGGCAGCACTGTACGAACAGCTCAGTAAGGATTTATACCTTTAGTGTCTCACGACTGTGTTCGTGTTGGTGTGTGGCAGTGTCTGGCTGAGTGGCGTTCATTATTGTTGTGTGTTTTTGTGTGCCATTGAGAGACAGTCAGAGCTTGAATTAGAGCAACAAACATATTACATTTCTTGTAAACTTGGCAAGAGTGGAAGTGAAATCAGGGACATGTTAGTCCAAGTTTATAGGGATAATGGCATAAAAAAACTGGCATTGTACACGTGGATCAAAGATTTTTCTGAAGGGCAAGAAAGCAGCAGTAATGAACAGAACTGGTGAACACATTGCAAAAATTAGTCAAATTGTACATCAAGCTATGACAACAGCTTCAATGGCCATTCCAGAAAAAGAGTTCCCAAACTGCTTTGAAGGGTGGACCAGATTTTGGTGCATCGCTTCCCAATGGGAATACTTCAAAGGTGACCATACCAGACCTTTGGCAATGAGGTGCATAGCACTTTTCCTAGGGTGAGTTCACCAACTTAATTGTCACTCCTCATAACTTCCTTGGCTCCTCCCAACTGAAATATTACCCCGTCTTCTTCATAATGTTCCATATTGTGCACCTTCTGAGGACTGGTCATATTTTGCAATTATATTTTATTTTAAACCTTATTTATTTGATAACTGCTCCTTCTATTAGGCTGGGAGTAACCTTTAGGGTAAAGATTATGTGCATTTTTGCTCACCACGGTGTTCTTAGTATTTCACTCTGTGCCTTAGACATGGTAAATTCTTACTATTCATTGAATGAATGGGTGCATGAATTATAATAAATTGTTTCCCCCTACTTCTTTCATTTTGTTTCATTCTTAGACTTTTCTCAAGTCCAGAATCAAGACTGTTCACTCATTTCTTTATCTCAATATCATCTTTTTCTCTGTTATTTTAATTGCATGTATAGTTTAACCACTGTAAGAACAGCCTAGAGCTTGTTGTTATGCTATCTGTTATTCCTTAATTATTTTATGTAGTACTAGGTTAATTTTTCCCCTGCTGACATCAGGAACAGTGGTTCTTGCTGTATATTCTTTCCTTCCCAAAGTGCTTAGCATAGTGCCGGGCCCATCATAATTTAATAATACTTGGTGACCTGCAGCAAAGTTTCTTTCAGTGAGTGAGCCAGAATGTGGAGTTCAAGGCGCCATGAATTCATAGGAGTCTACTGTTAAGTCTTAAAAGTTAGGAAAAATACCTTCAGAGGAAGGAACTGTAGCTTCTATCATCACTGTTCTAATGGTCAGTAATGGAAGGTTCCCAGATGCAGTCTGAGTTCTGGAATAAGCACAGAGGAATTTTTAAGGTCCATTTTCAAACATAGTTCTAATGCATTTTTCAATTAAAGCTTAAATAGACAACTAGGACCTGCTCTGTGCGTTGAATACTAAAAATCAGATTTGTTGGTTAACTTTGCATGAACAAAGTCATAAATAGTAAATCTTGCTTATTTCATCGAAAATTAGACTTTAAGACTCACTAGCTTACCTTTCCAAAATCAAAATTATTTTCTCTTTTTTTTGGAGCTATTCTACCTTAATTATTTTTTTAAAAAATTTACTATTTCATCTTTATGTCACTCTACATTCAAAACATGAAAATCTTTGGAAGTAGGTACCATATTTTTTTAAGAAACACAAGTAGCATTTATTATATTTAACTGGTTTAAGTAAAATTCATGTATAATAAAAATACATGTATTTAAAGTGAGAAATTTGGTGATTTTTGATGTATATTTATATCCAAAACTTATTACCACAAGTAAGATTCTGAACATTTCTATCACTCCCGAAGTTTCCATGTGCTCTTTGTACTTCATCTTTCACTGCATTTCTTACCCTACTGGTCTATTTTGGTCATTATTGCTATAATAAATTTAGGTTTTCTAGACTTACATGAAAATGGAAACATGGAATAGGCTCTCTTTGGGGGGTTGAATTCTTTCTTTTGTTTCAATAAATTTAAGAGTCATCCCATGCTGATGCATGTCGTAGTAGGCAATTCCTTTTGGGTTTTGAGTACTATTCAATTATACAGTTATATGAAGTATATTTTGTTCTATTTACCATTATACTGGTAAATATACCATTATAATGTACATTTACCATTATATCAATACTATTTTCCATTACAGTATGTTTTGTTCTATTTACTGTTCATGGACATTTGGGTTATTTCCAGTTTGGGATTGTGATAATTGAACCTATTATGGACATTTATGTACAAGCCTTTAGTGGGCATATGTTTTCACTCCTAAAATGGTGGATTCTAGAAGTGGAATGGATAGATTCTGGATGATATGTGTTTAACTTCCTTAAAGTCTGCTAAACTTTTGGCCAAAGTGGTTGTTCCCCTTTACATTCCTATGAGGAGTTTAGGAAGGCATGAAGCCGCCAACACTTGAGATTGCCAGTCTTTTAACATTCTGTCTATACCAAAAGATGTTTAATAGGATCTTACTGTTTTAACTTTTCCTCCCGATGGCAAATGATGATGGACATTTTAATGTGCTTATTATCCATTTGTATATCTTCTTTTAGGAAATGTCTGCTAAATCTTTTGTCAGATGATAAAGTAATGTGCTTATTATCCATATGTATATCTTTCTTTTATGAAATGTCTGCCAAATCTTTTGGCCATTCTTAAATTGGCAAGTTGTCAGAATTCTTTATATAGTCTCATTTGAAGTCCTTTGCCTAATATGATTTTTAAATTTCAAATTTAGCTTCTTGAGGTGGAACTTTAAGTTCACTGGGAATGCTATGTATTTTTCTGGTTCTTTGTCTTTTGAGTTAATGTGGATTCTATCACAAACATTTATTACTGGATTCTATCACAAACCGAGTTTTGTTGTATAGACTAGGTTCTAATGTATTCCTCTGAGGAATTTTGTTGATGTTGTCTTTTTCTTTTTCCCATATCAGCTTATTTGGTATATGTCTTACATGTGTATGGTGAAGGGGTCAACTTGAAACATTTTTAGTTTTTGTACATAGAATTAGAGGATCTACTAATTCTCCCTGGGTTCTCTTTCTTCTGGGAGTCCATCCACATTTTTCAGTCATGGTTTTTGTCACTCCAGCTCCTTTCCTTGGTCCCTCCAGGAGGAAAGATGGCAGGGCTCTCATGCAGTTTTAGCTTGCTGTGCTGCAGCAAGATTCTGCACCTGCAGCCCAACTTTGTGTCAAAGCCACAGAGGCACATGAAACCCACCTGCTTTTTTGTTGCTGCACCAAGATTACAATTGTCTACATAATCTGCCTGCCCTTTTTACTCTTCAGATTTTTCAGGTTTGAATTTTTCAATTTTCCCAGGATCTGTAGTTGTTCTGGGTGGGAGGATGAGTGTGTGAGGGAGTTAGATCACCATACTGGAAATGGAACTCCACCATGTACCCTGTTATCTCTTTTATTGCTCCCTCTAGTCTCCTTAGAGCCAGAGCTTGAGTTTAGAGATCAGATCACTATTTTTATTTCTTCTTCTTCGTGAATATGTGCAGCCGAGACAAATGAAAAGGCATATAGGAGAAAAACAAAAGCTGGGTTTTGGGAAGTGTGGTTGAGGGGGAGATCAAAACTGTTAAAGGTTTTCTAAGCATCACAGAAAAGATATTTTGAGTCTTAAGTGGGTTGCCAATAAGTGGACCATACCTAATTTTTTCCCTGCTTGTTTCTAATAACTACCATCATTGAACATCTTTTGTGTGCCAGACATTGTACTTGGTGCTTTCCATACATTATCCTTAATCTATATGTCCATAAGGACTAATGATTATTTTCGGCTCTATTTCATATATTAGTGAATGGGACTTAGAAAGATTGAACACAGCATGTAACATCACATCGCTTATAAACAGTGTATCTTGGAGCATAATTCTTTCTGGTTTTGTCACTAAAGCTCCATCCTTTCCCCCTTCACTGCCCTGCATCGCAGGTTCCAATTCTACACTAGTGTCTCTCCATATTATAATGAATGTGGTACCATTTCCTTTTATTGACTTAGGAGGCTATTGATCCTTCTCAATGGAGTAACCGTCTATGTAATATATTTCCATATGGCACAAAACTTGGGCACTGAAGGCAAATTTTATTTGCATACAAAAGGAAGCCCAGTCCATTTCCCTAGATAGTTCTCCCCTTTCATCAAGAAGTACAATCCAGGTATTTGCTCACACAAATCTTTGATAAATGCTTGTTGAAATGAATTGAATCCTTGGGTAAGTGTTTATTGAGATCAAGTGAATCATTGAAATAACCATGGCTGTTCAAAATCATGTAAACTTGAGAGATTTATTAGCACTTTCAGTTGTGCCTTAGCACATACGTGGCAACTACTTGAGACTCATTAACAGCTTGTTCTCTGTCTCCTATGATCAATGGTTCGCTTCCACTTACGAGATTCTTTTCTTGCTCTGTTTCACCAAGAAAGAGATGAGGATTACATACTGATAAACATAACAAAATCAGAGAAGTTTTATGTGTTCTTAAGAAGTCCATCTTTTCAGAGTTAAAAACATGAGGATTTTTGGTCCATAAATTCTTTTCTACTCATAATAGGAAATATTAATAATAATATTAATGATAATATTATTAACAGAATATCAGAGTTTTGTTCGTGTCTGTGCACTTGATTATTCCTGAAATGGCCAGTGTGTGTTTTTTCCCTTTTTTCCTGTGACTCATTCACTGTTCATTTGGTAAATATTTATTTAGTACCTAATATGTACCATGCACTGCTTTGGGCTAAAGCAGTAAAAAAAAAATAAAGAAAAATTACTGCTCACATGAGTGGAAGAGACAGATCATAATCAATTAAAATAAATAAAGTAATACACATACATACACACACACACTATGTGAGCAGTGATAAGGCAATGGGAAAAAATAAATCAGAGAAGGGGGAAAGACAATGTGTTTTAAATAAGGTTGCCAGAAAAGACCTCACATGATAGATAATCTTTAAGGAAAGACTTAAATAAGATGAGTCATTAGGCTCTGGGTTATTTGAGTAAAAAGCATTCCAGGTAGCTTGAAAGTCATTAATAGCTTGTTGTGTGTCTTACATGACCAACGGTTAAAGGAACAGTAAGTATAGAGACCATGAACTGGGAGGCCCTGCGTAAGGAGCTGCCTGGCGTGTTTAAGACTCAGCACACCTTTGAGGAAGAGGGTGGGTGGGGCAGGTTGTGTATGTCTCCAATGTCATGGAGTGCATTTGTTCTCAGTAAGAAGCCAGGTGGAGAGTTGGGTTGTACAGTGGAGAGAAATGGTCTGACTTTGATTTTAGCAGGATGCCTCTGAATGGAATAGACTGTAGGAGGCCAAAATCAGAAAGGAAAAAGCAATCAAGGCTATTGCAACAATTCAAAGGAGAGATGTTGAAGGCCTGGACCACAGCAGTAACAGGGCAAGAGGTGAGAAGTGGTCACACCCTGGTTATATTTTGGAGGGAGAGGCCAAAAGGATTTGCTAAGTGGAATATGGAGAAGAAGCAAAGTCAATGATAAATCCAAGATTGTGACTTAGCTGATGGGAAGACTGTGAGTGCCATTACCTGTGACAGGGAAGGCCTTGGGAGGGATATGTTGAAAATGAAAGAATAAGAATATAGTTTTTATTTGTGAAGTGTGAAATGTCCATGACATCTAAGTAGAATGTCATCTTAGCAGCTAGATACAAGAATCCAGAGTTTAGAGACAAGGCCCAAGGTAGAAGTATTAGATTTCAGGTGATATTTAACCATGAGTAGTTAAGTAGGGAAGATTGCCACCAATCCCTGGTCTAGGACAAAATCAAGAGATCCAGATGAGGAACAACAAGAATAGTAGATGAAGGTGTGGCCAGTGAGTTGCAGGAGGCAAAAGAGAGGAGTACAGTGTCCAGGAATAAAAAAAAATTCAAGGATACATGAGACAAGTGTGCAAACACCCTTAATTGGTCAAATAAGGAGAGCACCAGCAACGTGCAGGATATTGGAGAGCATAGTCAGGCTAAAATAGTTTTATTGGAGTGGTGGGACCAAAAGACTGGTTGCAAAATATTTTAGAGATAATTGGAGGAGAGTGGGCATAGAAAATGCTTTTCATGAGTTTTTCTTGAAAAGAGAGACAGAAATAGGGAGTAGTTGAAGGTAATAAAGGTTCAAGAGAGTTTTCTTCAATTTAATAAAACTGGAGAAATTGCAGGAGGTTTGTATACTGCTGGGATTGATCCAATAAAGAGGGGAACATGTTGATGCAGTCGAGTGGGGGGAGAATTACTGAACAAGAGAAGGGAGCAGAGTGTGGTGTACAGTGGAGGGGTCAGCCTGAGGTGAGAGAATGGATGGTTTCTCCAGAGTTATAGAAGATAGGACAGAATACATTCCCAGAGATGCAGGTGCTTGTGGAAATTTCCTTCCAATTGCTAAAACTTTTACTTGGTAAAAGGAAGATTAAAAAATTTGAAACTATTTTGGCATATAACATAAAGGAATAACAAATATTACTGATTTTACTAGGGAAAAAAATCAAAGCTGGAAGGGATAAGCTTGTTCAGCTCTTTCATTTTTCAAGATGAGGAATATGAAGTCAAGAAGTCAACAGCTATGAGACTGACGCGCTTCCGGCTGCGCTAACGTTTGGAGAACACTCAGAGATTTAAAAATAGACTTGCCATTTGACCATATAATTCCTTTACTTGGTATATACCTAGATGACCAAAATCACATTACAACAAAGATATCTGTACCAGATTGTTTATTGCAGTCCAATTCATAATTGCTAAGTCATGGAAGAAGCCCAAGTGCCCATCGATCCACGAATGGATTAATAAATTGTGGTACATGTATACCATGGAATATTATGCATCCTTTTTTTTTTTTTTTTTTTTTGCAGTTTTTAGCTGGGGCTGGGTTTGAACCCGCCACCTCCAGCATATGGGGCCAGCGCTCTACTCCTTTGAGCCACCGGCACCGCCCCATGCATCCTTAAAGAAAGATGGTGACTTTTCCTCTTTCATACTTACATGGATGGAGCTGGAACACATCCTCCTTAGCAAAGTATCTCAAGAATGGAAGAAAAAGTATCCAATGTACACAGTCCCAATATGAAGCAAATTTATATCTTTCATGTGAAGGCTACAACCCAATTATTGCACAAGAAGACGGGGAAAGGGGAGAGCGAGGGAAGGGGAGGGAAAGGGTGGGGGGAGAGAGGATAAAGGGTGAGAACACACTTGAGGTGCATCTTTGAAGGGTCAGGAGAAAACTACTAAATGCAGAACAAAAATGTTTTCACACAGTAAATGAGAAAATCTCATGAATATTATGTCGAACAGGC